>JAGSMR010000306.1:0-58000 GCA_029286605.1 Sericinus montela | reverse complement strand
ATTTCAATAACCATACGACGTTTCCCTACGAAAATAACTTCAAAATAAACAATTTGAACTGTTTTTACATTAGTTAGGCGTCTTAGTTTCTCTACAAGAATATGCTATAAATTACGCTTACCTCAAATAGATACATAAACCGAAATTTACTCCATTCAACTATTTTCTTAACTAAAGTTTAATAATTTTAAAATACAAATATATACACACTGCTTTTGATTTGATTTTTATATGTATTATCTGTGGTTTTGATCATTGATGTCACAGCGACCAAAGAATATAATCACTACGACAACGTTGTGAAAATATACTCTTTGTCATATGAATACTGATTATATTGATGTAGAATAAAGTGACTGATGACTGATATGGTTTTGACTAAATAAAACGAAAAATTGTGTAATTTAATACATTGAATCTATCATATGGTTTTTACGACATACTAATCAAATTTGAAATACTAATGAAAATGTCACAAGGACACGTAATACCAAAAATGTCTGAAGAGAAGTCGGAAAAAAATCAATACAGTTGAATTTGATTCTATTCTGCTTGCCGAGTCTGGTATTCTTTTCTGAAGAATGTCCAACTGAGTGCGGAAATTCGCGTCCTATATTATTGCTGATCTACAACTCAGATACGTTTTCGAACAACTTCAAAACGAAGCAGGAGAGCACGAAAAAATAAAACTACCAAAACAAAACTGATGAGTCATAATAATAAAGCTTATATAAATGTAAATAAATTGAATACAATTACGATTGATAGCTATATAATATTTTTAATTAGTGTAAACATTGATTACGAAAAAGTTGTATGACTACCCTCCGAAATAGTTGTTGGCACTGTAAGATTTATAGTAGTACCTCAAACGCAACAATGCTTTTTGAGGAGGAATTTCATTCGATTGTAGTATAAGCAAAACCCGCGAAGCTCTTCTTTTTCCTTTTTTGTTTTATTATTTTAATCCTAATTAAAATATTTTAAAACGAAAGCTTATAACACTAATTATGTGTCGGTGATTAATTTTATTATATGTAAATGGTTCAAGGAAAGATGAAAATTGCGGACTATAGTGAGTTTTGCACAGTGGAGTATTATATACGATGTCATGCCGCCTCTTCCCAACAATTTGTGGGTCTGGCGATACCTTATGTTGATTAATTATGAGAGATTTAGTAAAAATCTGTCGGATCGTTAAAACAGACGCTTCTTGTTATAACTTTGCTGTAAGTATATCGATAATTTTAAACAATATAACTTTTAGAACTGCCCTTTGTGCTCTCTCAACGATAATAAATGATGTCCGAGATGCACCACTCCAAGACTGAATACCATAAGCTAGTATAGATTGAACAAACAAAAATACACATATTTGATAACTTTTATATCCCCTATGTGACTTAGATGTTTAAAAACATATATTAGTTCGCGAACAATAACCTCTTGTTCTTTGAGGTGATAATTCCATTTTAGATGCTGATCCAATATTATTCCTAAATATTTTGTTTTATTACAGATTCCAGAGTATAACAATTATATACTATCTAGATTGATACGTCTAAATCTTTTTGCTTCTTCATTAAAATAACCTTCCTTTTGAAGTCCATACATTTATATATTCTCTGCAGTTCTAAATTGTAGCCTCGTTCTGTAACAAAATTATTATTTTTATTAAACATTTATGAATGCAATCAATATCGATACACCAAATAATAATTTGTGTTAACATCGATTGTCATCATTTTTTAATCTACCCCTGTTTTGTAGTGAATATCCCCAATGGAGAAGTTGCAGGTAGACTGATTGATTCATCGTCTGCTATCATTTCGAGCAAAGACGGCTTTGAATCTTGAGCATTTGTGTTTTGTCCGTTGAGTGTGGTAGCGGGAGAGCAGAGCTTCGAATGTTGGCAATGCACGAGCTGCCTCTTCAATGTTCCAAGTAGTTTAGAATCAATTCTTCGATTTCTTTAATTTTTATACTATCAGAAGTCACGACAGCCGAGTTGTTGGGTGGTCGGAATTTCGAGTCGAGAGACCCGAGTTCGATCCCCAGGTGGCAGTATGAGTTTTTCATAAACTTATGTACGAATTTCATATATATATATATATATATATATATATATATATATATATATATATATATATATATATATATATATATATATATATATATATATATATATATATATATATATATATATATATATATATATATATATATATATTCTCAACGCTTCACGAAGCTAATGAATATCTCAACCTACAAACCCGACGGTTTAAAAATCTACGGTAAATATCACGGTCGAGCTTTTTAATTGAAATAAGCTTCCTTTTGGACTCTCCCAGTAAGTTAGACGTTAGGAATGAGAAAAGTGGCACACTTATCCTGTAAAATATATATAAATATATAATAATAAATATAAATATATGTATATAAATATATAATAATAAATATAAATATATGTATTGTAAAGTCACGTCTGTATATTGTAAAGAACAAGAGCAGTTAAACAATAAAAAATCTGATATATATACAGTCAGGTCATAAGTATTGTCACACAGTAAAGACTTTTCTTTTAGAATGCTGTCCACAAAAAAGTTTATTAAATTCGAATTTCGAATTGTTCATGAAAATAAAACTATATACTTTATATAATTTTACTCATTTTTATATATGGAGTTGACGCTTGAAGCAGATCGTGTTTCAGTTATTGCGTTGCATCGTTGCGGTTACGCGCCAATTCAAATTTTTGACATACTGAAAAATTTGAATATAACCAAAAGATTCGATTATCGTACCATCAAACGATACAATGAAGACTCTAGTTGTAGATGACAGGTCAATAAGTGGTCGCCCTCGATCTGTTAGGACTCCACAGCAGTGATAAAAGATGTGAAGGCGCGAATTCAAAGAAAAAATTCAAATCCCAAACGTAAGCAGAAACTGTTGGCCCTTCAGATGGGGTTAAGCAGAACCACAATGAAAAGGGTGTTAAATGAAGACTTAGGACTTCAGGCATATCAAAGAAAAACAGGACATTGTTTGAATGCTCGTCTAATGGACCTGAGCGCGTTAAATCGACTTTATCCGGCACGAAGACTGGCCGTCCTCAAGTCCAGATTTGAATCCGTTAGATTACAAGATATGGCAACACTTGGAGGAAAAGGCGTGCTCAAAGTCTCATCCCAATTTGGAGACACTTAAGACATGCTTGATTAAGGCAGCCGCCGATATTGACATGGACCTCTTTCGTGTTACGAAAGACGACTGGTCGCGCAGATTGAAGGCCTGTATTCAAAATCACGGAGGTCATTTTGAATAAACTTTAGCGTCATAAGAATCTATATTTTGTTAAGTTCATTTTGGTACATAAATGTTTACATAATGAATAAACTTGTTTCAATTATTTTATATTAAACATGTAACGGAATTTATGACATGAATAGGTATATTTATCATTTAATCTTTCTCTAATCTCTCTGAAATGAAAATAAAAAGAAATCAGTGTAAACATATTAAGCCCAAAGTACTACAGCACTCATACTATGAATTTAGCATATAATATGAACGGCAAATATTAGCGTGATAAGCTTTCACGCTGCGCAGCGTTTAACTTCTACATTTTTTGCTTTTAAGTTTTAATATTCTCTGCGGTTCTAAATCGTAGACTCCTTCTGTAACAATATTATTATTTTAATTACACATTCATCAAATCGAACGATATATATTCATCTATACGTCAAATAATAATTAATATTCACATTAAAGCCCTCGTTTGTCTTTTTTTAATCTACCCCTGTTTCGTAATTAGTATCCTCTAATGGAGAAGTTGCAGACACACAGCCTCATCATGCAAAAGGACAGCTTTTAAATAGACCGGCGGCTTTCGGTTTTCGTCCGTTATGTAATGTAATAACTTTTCCAGTTTAGCAGTTTCAAGACATCTTCCGACGCAGCGGTGAAGAGTTTTGGGGATATCACATCACCTTGTCTTAAACCTTTTAGCTTAGCAGTTGGAAGGATTTCGTGCTCTGGTTCTGTACTCGGATCCACATTGAGACCTCATCGTATAGACTGTCACTTTGATATACCCGGAATATAATTGGCACCGCTGAAGTGACTGTAGTACTATCCAAATTACGACCACATCGAGGGCTTTCTCAAAGTCGACATGAGCATGACACAATAGTGAATTGGACTCTAGGTTTCAATTGGCAGTTATCACCTTTCTTGAAGAACAGGATAACCACGCTTCTACTTCACGCTTTCGGCGTAATGATGGATGATAAAATGGAACAGCAGAAGCAGAAGGACTACGAGTATCGTTTTCCCATCTGCTTTCAGAAGCTCAGCCATAATTCCGTCCTTACCTGGCGCGTTGCCGTTTTTAACCTGCTTGAGAGATAATCTCGCTCAGACTGATGTTCGAAATACCGGCGGAGTAGTGACGGTTGCATGAAAGTCTTCCATCAACACCGTGTAGTGGGTTGTAGAGTGATGTGAGCATGGCTCGTGAGATATCCCCATACATTGTTTCCACTTTATTACTTCCAATGATATAGCACTCTACGGTTAAATATTACCTACGGTAAAACGGCTTTGCCGCGCTTTACATCCAAATGTGTTTGGTTTTTGATTTAAATAACCCTCTTTTTAATTTTCTTGTGGAATACCTAGTTTTACACTAAGAAAAATTAATTAAGTAAGTTATGAATTTTGATACATTTTAGATGTAAGTAAATACAGTAAAAATAACACAAATTGAATCTTCTCGATGCGTAGATATTTAAATATCTACGCATCGAGAAGAGTATTATATTAGTGAATAATGAAATAAGCACTTACGCCAATGATATAGCACTCTACTGTAAAATATTACCTACGGTAAAACGGCTTTGCCATGCTTTACATCCAATTGTTTTTGCCTTTTATTTAAATAACCCTCTTTTTAATTTTCTTTTGCAATACCTAGTTTTTAACTAAGAAAACTTAATAAAGTAAGTTATGAACATGTAATGAAATGTGAATATGTAATAATGTGTAAATTTTTAAATGAAATAGAGTAAGCGATTAGATAGATTGACCTCTTCTCGTTGTAAAGACATTAAACGCAAAGTAATGTATCAGCCAAAATATGAATTAAACATATAAATTGAATGGTACAGTACTCTGCGGCAAAATATCGTGACGATTATGTAGATTATAACTGTATACGTCTAAATCTTTTCGCTTCTTCATTAAAATAACCTTCCTTTCGAAGTCCGTAGATTTATAGATTCTGTGCGGTTCTAATTTCTAGACTCGTTCTGTAACAGTATTATTATTTTTATTACACAATTATAAAATCGAAGCAATATATGTATTTGTCAATATATGTATAAATTATTATTTGATGTACAAATAATAATTTATACTCACATTACATCTATCGATTGTCATGTTTAAATCTACCGCTGTTTTATCGTGAGTATCCTCTAAAGGAGAAGTCGCAAACAGACTGATTCATCGTCTGTTATCATTTCGTGCAAAAGACGGCTTTTAATCTTGAGCATTTGTGTTTCGTCCATTGAGAGAGGTTTCTGGAGAGCTGAGCCTTTGAAGGTTGGCAATGCACTGACTGCCCGTAAAGTGCTAAAAGTATTTTAGAATCAATTCTTGGATTTATTTCATTTTTATACTATCACTAGTATTGGTCAAAGTCACGAAGGTCGTGTTGTTGGGTGGTCGGAATTTCGAGTCAAGAAACCCGAGTTCGATCCCCAGGTGGCAGTACCAATGAGGTTTTCAAAAACTTATGTACGAATTTCATCGTTGGCTTGGAAATAAAGACGGCGACGGGCTCACCACCTGTCCCGTTGCCCCGAATATATCTTCGGTGGAAGATGGGTCAAATGGACTTAATTGTCTAGACTTGACCTCTGTCTACTCCTGTATTAGGAACAGCGTGAAGATATTTATTTATTTTTATTACTACTATTAGTTCATTGTATCCTTTCAATATATAGCATCCTGACCGATTTTTTTTTGCGCTGACCGTGCGATCTTCGCCCTCGGAAGTAATTGTAGGTGATGGCTGCAGGTGATCGAGCCTTGAGTGCTTCTCGTTTGGCATCGAGCTCATTCACGCGTACTTCTGGAAGTACGCGTGAATGAGACCGTCTGCACTAAGGTATTAAGGTAAGTAGTATGAGGATACTCTAATACCTTTTTTTTTTTGCGTCGGCAGCTGGAAATCCTCATGGATACCATGGGCTCGGGCCAGATGGTATGCCCGACTCTACTGAGAATGTGCCTCAGTAACCTACGGACTAAAACCCCCTTCCGTTAGATCTCCCGTCCTCTCCGGAACCGCTTCAGAGAGGCTTTTGTCTTTTACCTTGTAGCTTCTTGTCTTTGTCTTTCGTCTTTTTCCCTTACTCTCATTATTTCCCTGAACATTTCCGCATACTTATTCCAACCAACTTTACTTTTCGTCATTCTTTCTATCACATTTTTAGCTGTCACTTTTCCATCGTTTCCTTCCGTTTTCTCTCTTACCTTGTTGAAATTCGTACATTCAAACAGGGCGTGCTCTGGTGTGTCCACGTGTTTGCAGTATGGGCATATGTCATTTTCTGCTTTCCCTATTGCATGAAGATAGGTATTAAAGACTCCATGTCCACTCAGAGCTTGTGTCAGTAATCTGTCTATTTCTCCATGTTTTCTTTCCATCCAGGTTCTGAGATTGGGTATGATTTTTCGTCCACGTACCTTTTCCTTCTTCTGCCAGTCTTGTTCCCATTCTGTCATTGTACGGGATCTTTCTTCTTCTTTCGTTCTTGTCTTTTCATAGTATAAATATATATATATATATATATATATATATATATATATATATATATATATATATATATATATATATATATATATATATATATATATATATATACATATATATATATATATATATATATATATATATATATATATATATATATATATATATATATATATATATATATATATATATATATATATATATATATATATATATATATATATATATATATATATATATATATATATATATATATATATATATAATAATTATATTGTTACAGAAGGAGCCTACTATTTAGAACCGAGAATATCAAAACGTAAAAGCAATAAAATGTAGAAGTTAACCGCTACGTAGCGAGATACGTATCATGATATTAGCCGTTCATATTATGAGCTCAATTCATATTATGAGAGCTATAATACTTTGCGCTTAATATATTTACACTGAGAAAAGAGGAAGTGACCCTTCGTAATTCCCTATTTCATTTTAAAAACAAATTTCTAAATGATAAAAATAAATGTACCACATTTTATTTTTGTTTAACTGTTCTGGTTCTTTATAATATACAGATGTGACTTTTTGCAATTTTATTTATTTATAGTATTGATCATGTATATACACATATATATATATATATACATATATATATATACATATATATATATAATAATTATATTGTTACAGGCCAAGTCTATAAATTGTTGCGTGCCCATAACTGGGAAGTCCAAGAGAAAGTCAAAAGGATGCTTATTTCAATTTTTTTATAGAAAAGGGAGGCAAACGAGCAGATGGCTCACGTGATGGTTAGTGATTACCGCCGCCCATGAACACCCGCAATACCAGAGGCACAGCAGATGCGTTGCCTCCCTTAGAGTGCCCCCCTCCCCCAGAAGTGGGGAGGGGGGGGGTGTGGGCCACCGGTTACCTGCACTCATCAGACGAAACGCAGAAGTTCGTTGGACTTCTACTTCATGCCGGTATTTTGTGAGGTAGTGGTACTTCTCCGGTCGAGCCAGCCCATTCATGCAACAACAAAAGCTGATGCGTGGCTCTACCACGGTTAAATTAAAAAGCACGACCGTGATATTTACCGTATAGTATTAAACCGACAGGCTTTGTATTTACGATTGACAGGGTTGAGATTATGGTGTTAAATAAATAATAAAAAGAATATAATAATAAAAAAAATAATAAGTAAATAAATAAATATCTTTAGGCAACTCCCAATACATGGGTAAACAGTAGTCTAGACAATTAAGTCCCTTCGACCCACCGTCCACCGAAGATATTTCGGGACAACGTTACAGGCGGTGAGCTGATCGCCATCTTTATGTCCAAGCCAACGATACGAATCGTACACAAGTTACGAAAATACCTATGGTACGAGCCTGCCACCTGGGGATCGAACTCGGGTCTCTCGACTCGAAATTTCGACCTCCCTTCCAATCGGCTATCGTGAGTTATATAAATAACAAATGTATATATTCATAGATACGTATATAGATAGGAACAACATCACATTTATTGCTCTGATTTCGAATATTGTAGCTAAAGCACTTGTGTTATGATATCTGAAACAAATACCAAGCAAAGTAGGATAAATGGTTTCCACGTTGACCGATCTGGGAATCAAACTGGGACCTCATAGCTGGCGACACCGTGAAATTCGGTGTGTGCCCCGCTCGTCTATATATATATATATATATATATATATATATATATATATATATATATATATATATATATATAAATATATATATATATATATATATATATATATATATATATATATATATATATATATATATATATATATATATATATATATATATATATATATATATATATATATATATATATATATATATATAAATATATATATATATATATATATATATATATATATATATATATATATATATATATATATATATATATATATATATATATATATATATATATATATATATATATATATATATATATATATATATATATATATATATATATATATATATATATATATATATATATATATATATATATATATATATATATATATATATATAGAATACAAAGCCTGTCGGTTTAATACTATACGGTAAATATCACGGTCGTGCTTTTTAATTTAACCGTGGTAGAGCCACGCATCAGCTTTTGTTGTTACATGAATGGGCTGGCTCGACCGGAGAAGTACCACTACCTCACAAAATACCGGCATGAAGTAGAAGTCCAACGAACTTCTGCGTTTCGTCTGGTGAGTGCAGGTAACCGGTGGCCCACCCCCCCCTCCCCACTTCTGGGGGAGGGGGGCACTCTAAGGGAGGCAACGCATCTGCTGTGCCTCTGGTATTGCGGGTGTTCATGGGCGGCGGTAATCACTAACCATCACGTGAGCCACCTGCTCGTTTGCCTCCCTTTTCTATAAAAAAATTGAAATAAGCATCCTTTTGACTTTCTCTTGGACTTCCCAGTTATGGGCACGCAACAATTTATAGACTTGGCCTGTAACAATATTAGATACATTAGCGATAGCCACTGCTAAGTACTAGTATACACATATATGTGTATATACATGATCTATACTATAAATAAATAAAATTGCAAAAGTCACATCTGTATGTTGTAAAGAACCAGAACAGTTAAACAAAAATAAAATCTGGTATATTTATTTTTATCATTTAGAAATTTGTTTTTAAAATGAAATAGGGAATTAGGAAGGGTCACTTCCTCTTTTCTCAGTGTAAATATGTTAAGCGCAAAGTATTATAGCTCTCATAATATGAATTGAGCACATAATATGAACGGCTAATATCATGATACGTATCACGCTACGTAGCGGTTAACTTCTACATTTTATTGCTTTTACGTTTTGATATTCTCGGTTCTAAATAGTAGACTCCTTCTGTAACAATATAATTATTTTTATTACACATTTGATAAATCGAATGAATATATATTCATCTGGACGTCAAATAATATTTTATACTAACATTAAAGCCATCGCTTGTCTACCCATGTTTTGTAATTAGTATTCTTTAATGGAGAAGTTGCAGACACACAGCCCCATCGTTTTTAATCGTTTCATGCAAAAGGACAGCTTTTAAAAAGACCGGCGGTTTTCGGTTTCCGTCCGTTATGTAATGCAATAACTTTTCCAGTCCAGCAGCTGGAAGACATCTTCCGACGCAGCGGTGAAGAGTTTTGGGGATATCACATCACTTTGACTTTGTCTTTGGAATACCTAGTTTTTAACTAAGAAAACTTAATAATGTAAGTTATGAACATGTAATGAAATGTGAATATGTAATAATGTGTAAATTTTTAAATAAAATAGAGTAAGCGATTAGTTAGATTGACCTCTTCTCGTTGTAAAGACATTAAACTCAAAGTACTGTGTAAGTCAGTCTATGAATTAAACATATAAAATGACAGGTACAGTACTCCGCGGCAAAATATCGTGACGATTATGTAGATTATAACTGTATACGTCTAAATCTTTTCGCTTCTTCATTAAAATAACCTTCCTTTCGAAGTACGTAGATTTATAGATTCTGTGGGGTTCTAATTTGTAGACTCGTCCTGTAACAGTATTATTATTTTTATTACACAATTATCAAATCGAATCAATATATGTATTTGTCGATACATCAAATAATAATTTATACTCACATTACATCTATCGATTGTCATGTTTTAATCTACCGCTGTTTTATAGTGAGTATCCTCTAAACGAGAAGTCGCAAACAGACTGATTCATCGTCTGTTATCATTTCGTGCAAAAGACGGCTTTGAATCTTGAGCATTTGTGTTTCGTCCATTGAGAGAGGTTTCGGGAGAGCTGAGTCTTTTAAGAGACCCGAGTTCGATCCCCTGGTGGCAGGCTCGTACCAATGGGTTTTTTCAAAACCTATGTACGATATATTAAATCGTAGGCTTGGACATTAAGACGGCAACGGGCTCACCACTGACGTCACGTTGTCCCGAATATATCTTCGGTGAAAGGTGGATCAAAGGGACTTAATTGTCTGGACTTGACCTCTGTCTACCCCTGTATTGGGCATAGCGTGAAGATATTTATTTATTTATTTATGAGCATTTGAAGGTTGGCAATGCGCTGACTGCCCCTAAAGTGCTAAAAGTATTTTAGAATCAATTCTTGGATTTATTTCATTTTATACTATCACTAGTATTGGTTCATTGTATCTTTTCAATATACAGCATCCTGACCGATTTCGGCCACTGGACTATTGCGATCGTCCTTGGTGTGCTCGCAGGTGACTGATGTAACCGATTTTTGTGCTGACCATGTGATCTTTGCCCTCCGAAGTAATTGTAGGTGATGGCTGCAGGTGATCGAGCCTTGAGCGCTTCTCGTTTGGCATCGAGCTCATTCACGCGTACTTGAGGAAGTACGCGTGAATGAGACATAAGTACATCTTTGAACCGCATTAATTTGCCTCCTCTTCGCTTGCCATTATGCAGTTCAGAGTAGAAGACGCACTTGGCCACAGCAGTACTAAACATGAAGTTGATAGGGATATTCCTCTGTAGCCTTACACGTGCCCCGATTAGGCCTGAAGCCAGACTGGGTTACGGACAAAATGTCATCGGACAAGCAAGCAAGTGTCAAGCGGTTAAGTAAAACTTTAGCGAAATACTTGCCGGGAGAAGTTAACAGGAATAACCTCTATGAGAATGCCAATCACAACTGTCGCCCTTGTAGTATAGTGGACAGATACAAGACACTTTAAAGTCAACAGGGACAGGATCTTCGTCTACATACGAGCGAACAGTTTCGAAATGACAATTCTGATCCACCATACTTTAAAAATTCCCCAAACAGCCAAGTCACTTGCGCAGGAGATATTATGCGCAATGCGGATGCTATTAAATCCAATGGAACGGGAGAACGTAACAACCGGAGAGAAGTGGGGACGTGGACGTTAGCAAGACCTCTAACGCAGATAGAAACTGCTATATCAGCAGGACTTGTGACTGTCCGAGATTGCCAGTCGGTGCTGACGGGAGGCTTCGGGCTTAATGGATGGTTGTGAGGGCAAAGGGAAGTAGGATACTACTGTCATAGGAGAAGGGTGGTGACAGCAGAAGCTAGAGCAGTTCGGGGTCGCATACCCGTAGTGATTTCGACAGTGCCGGACAGACAGCTGAAGAAAGCACCCTCTGAACGTATCTATCTCTGAATTTTTGCAATATAAAAATTGAGCGTGAACTATTATATGTAAATGGTCAAAGGAAAGATGAAAATTACGGACTATTGTGGGTTTTGCACAGTAGAGTATTATATACTATGCCATGCCGCCTTTTCCCAACTATTTGAGAATAGAGAGAGAGAGAGAAAAAGAGATTTAATAAAAATCTGTCGGATAGTATGAACATAAGCTTCTTGGTATAATTTTGCTGTAGCATATCGATAATTTTTAAATAATATTACTTTAAGAACATCCCTTTGTGCTCTCTCAACGATAAGAAATGATGTCCGAGATGCACCACCCCAAGACTGAATACCATAAGCTAGTATAGATTGGAACAAACAAAAATATACATTTTTGATAACTTTTATATCCCCTATGTGCCTTACATTTTTAAAAACACATATTAGTTTACAAACACGCCCCTCTAGTTCTTTGAGGTGATAATTCCATTTTAGATGCTGATCCAATATTATTCCTAAATATTTTGTTTTTATTACAGATTCCAGAGTATAACAATTACATACTTCATTCATATTGATACGTCTAAATCTTTTTGCTTCTTCATTAAAATAACCTTCCCTTTGAAGTCCATAGATTTATATATTCTCTGCAGTTCTAAATTGTAGCCTCGTTCTGTAACAAAATTATTTTTTTTATTAAACATTTATGAAATGCACTCAATATCGATACATAAAATAATTTAATCTACCCCTGTTTTGTAGTGAATATCCTCTAATGGAGAAGTTGCAGGTAGACTCATTGATTCATCGTCTGCTATCATTTCGAGCAAAAGACGGCTTTGAATCTTTACTTTGGTATATAAATATTTACATAATGAATAAACTTGTTTCAATTATTTTATATTAAACATTTGACAGAATTTATGACCTGACTAGGTATATTTATCATTTAATCTTTCTCTAATCTCTCTGAAATGAAAAAAAAAAGAAATCAGTGTATACATATTAAGCCCAAAGTACTACAGCACTCATACTATGAATTTAGCACATAATATGAATGCCAAATATTAGCGTGATACGTTTTCACGCTGCGCAGCGTTTAACTTCTAAATTTTTTGCTTTTAAGTTTTAATATTTTCTGCGGTTCTAAATCGTAGACTCCTTCTGTAACAATATTATTATTTTTATTACACATTTATCAAATCGAATGATATATATTCATCTATATGTCAAATAATAATTTATACTCACATTAAAGCCATCGTTTGTCTTTTTAATCTACCCTGTTTTGTAGTGAATATCCTCTAATGGAGAAGTTGCAGACACACAGCCTCATCATGCAAAAGGACAGCTTTTAAATAGACCGGCGGCTTTCGGTTTTCGTCCGTTATGTAATGTAATAACTTTTCCAGTTCAGCAGCTTCAAGACATCTTCCGACGCAGCGGTGAAGAGTTTTGGGGATATCACATCACCTTGTCTTACACCTTTTAGCTTAGTAGTTGGAAGGATTTCGTGCTCTGGTTCTGTATTCGGATCCACATTGAGACCTCATCGTATAGACTATCACTTTGATATACCGGGAATATAATTGGCACCGCTGAAGTGACTGTAGTACTATCCAAATTACGACCACATCGAGGGCTTTCTTAAAGGCCACATGAGCATGACACAATAGTGAATTGGACTCTAGGTTTCAATTGGCAGTTATCACCTTTCTTGAAGAACAGGATAACCACGCTTCTACTACACGCTTTCGGCGTAATGATGGATGATAGAATGAAACAGCAGAAGCAGAAGGACTACAAGTATCGGTGTCCCACCTGCTTTCAGAAGCTCAGCCATAATTCCGTCCTTACTTGGCGCATTGCTGTTTTTAACCTGCTTGAGAGATAATCTCGCTCAGACTGATGTTCGAAATACCGGCGGAGTAGTGACGGTTGCATGAAAGTCTTCCATCAACACCGTGTAATGGGTTGTAGAGTGATGTGAGCATGGCTCGTGAGATATCCTCATACATTGTTTCCACTTTGTTACTTCCAATGATATAGCACTCTACGGTTAAATTTTACCTACGGTAAAACGGCTTTGCCATGCTTTACATCCAAATGTGTTTGCTTTTGAGTTTTAATATTCTCTGCGGTTCTAAATCGTAGACTCCTTCTGTAA
This sequence comes from Sericinus montela, assembly GCA_029286605.1. NCBI lineage: Eukaryota > Metazoa > Arthropoda > Insecta > Lepidoptera > Papilionidae > Sericinus > Sericinus montela. The sequence continues at coordinate 43,831 of JAGSMR010000306.1, read as the reverse complement.
CAATATTATTATTTTTATTCACGCTGCGCAGCGTTTAACTTCTACATTTTTGCTTTTGAGTTTTAATATTCTCTGCGGTTCTAAATCGTAGACTCCTTCTGTAACAATATTATTATTTTTATTACTAGTATTGGTTCATTGTATCCTTTCAATATATAGCATCCTGACCGATTTCGGCCACTGGACTATTGCGATCGTTCTTGATGTGCTCGCAGGTGACTGATGTAACCGATTTTTGCGCTGATCGTGCGATCTTTGCCCTCGGAAGTAATTGTAGGTGATGGCTGCAGGTGATCGAGCCTTGAGTGCTTCTCGTTTGGCATCGAGCTCATTCACGCGTACTTGAGGAAGTACGCGTGAATGAGACATAAGTACATTTTGAACCGCATTAATTGGCCTCCTCTTCGCTTGCCATTATGCAGTTCAGAGTAGAAGACGCACTTGAATAAACTTGTTTCAATTATTTTATATTAAACATTTGACAGAATTTATGACCTGACTAGGTATATTTATCATTTAATCTTTCTCTAATCTCTCTGAAATGAAAAAAAAAAGAAATCAGTGTAAACACGTTAAGCCCAAAGTACTATAGCACTCATACTATGAACTTAGCATATAATAAGAACGGCAAATATTAGCGTGATACGTATTCACGCTGCGCAGCGTTTAACTTCTACATTTTTGCTTTTGAGTTTTAATATTCTCTGCGGTTCTAAATCGTAGACTCCTTCTGTAACAATATTATTATTTTTATTACTAGTATTGGTTCATTGTATCCTTTCAATATATAGCATCCTGACCGATTTCGGCCACTGGACTATTGCGATCGTTCTTGATGTGCTCGCAGGTGACTGATGTAACCGATTTTTGCGCTGATCGTGCGATCTTTGCCCTCGGAAGTAATTGTAGGTGATGGCTGCAGGTGATCGAGCCTTGAGTGCTTCTCGTTTGGCATCGAGCTCATTCACGCGTACTTGAGGAAGTACGCGTGAATGAGACATAAGTACATTTTGAACCGCATTAATTTGCCTCCTCTTCGCTTGCCATTATGCAGTTCAGAGTAGAAGACGCACTTGAATAAACTTGTTTCAATTATTTTATATTAAACATTTGACAGAATTTATGACCTGACTAGGTATATTTATCATTTAATCTTTCTCTAATCTCTCTGAAATGAAAAAAAAGAAATCAGTGTAAACACGTTAAGCCCAAAGTACTATAGCACTCATACTATGAACTTAGCATATAATAAGAACGGCAAATATTAGCGTGATACGTATTCACGCTGCGCAGCGTTTAACTTCTACATTTTTGCTTTTGAGTTTTAATATTCTCTGCGGTTCTAAATCGTAGACTCCTTCTGTAACAATATTATTATTTTTATTACACATTTATCAAATCGAATGATATATATTCATCTATACGTCAAATAATAATTTATACTCACATTACATCTATCGATTGTAATGTTTTAATCTACCGCTGTTTTGTAGTGAATATCCTCTAATGGAGAAGTTGCAGGTAGACTGATTGATTCATCGTCTGCTATCATTTCGAGCAAAAGACGGCTTTGAATCTTGAGCATTTGTGTTTTGTCTTTACTTTGGTATATAAATATTTACATAATGAATAAACTTGTTTCAATTATTTTATATTAAACATTTGACAGAATTTATGACCTGACTAGGTATATTTATCATTTAATCTTTCTCTAATCTCTCTGAAATGAAAAACAAAAAAAAGAAATCAGTGTAAACACGTTAAGCCTAAAGTACTATAGCACTCATACTATGAATTTAGCATATAATAAGAACGGCAAATATTAGCGTGATACGTATTCACGCTGCGCAGCGTTTAACTTCTACATTTTTTTGCTTTTGAGTTTTAATATTCTCTGCGGTTCTAAATCGTAGACTCCTTCTGTAACAATATTATTATTTTTATTACACATTTATCAAATCGAATGATATATATTCATCTATACGTCAAATAATAATTTATACTCACATTACATCTATCGATTGTAATGTTTTAATCTACCCTGTTTTGTAATTAGTATCCTCTAATGGAGAAGTTGCAGACACACAGCCTCATCGTTTGTTATCGTTTCATGCAAAAGGACAGCTTTTAAATAGACCGGCGGCTTTCGGTTTCGTCCGTTATGTAATGTGATAACTTTTCCAGTTCAGCAGCTTCAAGACATCTTCCGACGCAGCGGTGAAGAGTTTTGGGGATATCACATCACCTTGTCTTACATCTTTTAGCTTAGTAGTTGAAAGGATTTCATGCTCTGGTTCTGTATTCGGATCCACATTGAGACCTCATCGTGTAGACTATCACTTTGATATACCGAGAATATAATTGGCACCGCTGAAGTGACTGTAGTACTATCCAAATTACGACCAAATCGAGGGCTTTCTTAAAGGCCACATGAGCATGACACAATAGTGAATTGGACTCTAGGTTTCAATTGGCAGTTATCACCTTTCTTGAAGAACAGGATAACCACGCTTTACTACACGCTTTCGGCGTAATGATGGATGATAGAATGAAACAGCAGAAGCAGAAGGACTACAAGTATCGGTGTCCCACCTGCTTTCAGAAGCTCAGCCATAATTCTGTCCTTACCTGGCGCGTTGCCGTTTTAACCTGCTTGAGAGATAATCTCGCTCAGACTGATGTTCGAAATACCGGCGGAGTAGTGACGGTTGCATGAAAGTCTTCCATCAACACCGTGTAATGGGTTGTAGAGTGATGTGAGCATGGCTCGTGAGATATCCCCATACATTGTTTCTACTTTATTACTTCCAATGATATAGCACTCTACGGTTAAATATTACCTACGGTAAAACGGTTTTGCCACGCTTTACATCCATCCAACTCTCTTTTGAATTTTCTTTTGGAATACCTAGTTTTTAACTAAGAAAACTTAATAAAGTAAGTTATGAACATGTAATGAAATGTGAATATGTAATAATGTGTAAATTTTTAAATGAAACAGAGTAAGCGATTAGAAAGATTGACCTCTTCTCGTTGTAAAGACATTAAACGCAAAGTACTGTATCAGTCGGTCTATGAATTAAACATATAAAATGACAGGTACAGTACTTTGCGGCAAAATATCGTGAAGATTATGTAGATTATAACTGTATACGTCTAAATCTTTTCGCTTCTTCATTAAAATAACCTTCCTTTCGAAGTCCGTAGATTTATAGATTCTGTGCGTATCTAATTTCTGGACTCGTTCTGTAACAGTATTATTATTTTTATTACACAATTATAAAATCGAAGCAATATATGTATTTGTCAATATACGTGTAAATTATTATTTGATGTACAAATAATAATTTATACTCACATTACATCTATCGATTGGCACGTATAAATCTACCGCTGTTTTATAGTGAGTATCCTCTAAAGGAGAAGTCGCAAACAGACTGTCACTAGTATTGGTCAAAGTCACGAAGGTCGTGTTGTTGGGTGGTCGGAATTTCGAGTCAAGAAACCCGAGTTCGATCCCCAGGTGGCAGTACCAATGAGTTTTTCAAAAACTTATGTACGAATTTCATCGTTGGCTTGGAAATAAAGACGGCGACGGGCTCACCACCTGTCCCGTTGCCCCGAATATATCTTCGGTGGATGATGGGTCAAAGGGACTTAATTGTCTAGACTTGACCTGTGTCTACCCCTGTATTGGGAATAGCGTGAAGATATTTATTTATTTTTATTACTAGTACTTGTGTACTAGTGGTTCATTGTATCCTTTCAATATATAGCATCCTGACCGATTTCGGCCACTGGACTATTGCGATCGTTCTTGATGTGCTCGCAGGTGACTGATGTAACCGATTTTTGCGCTGATCGTGCGATCTTTGCCCTCGGAAGTAATTGTAGGTGATGGCTGCAGGTGATCGAGCCTTGAGTGCTTCTCGTTTGGCATCGAGCTCATGCACGCGTACTTCTGGAAGTACGCGTGAATGAGACCGTGTGCACTAAGGTATTAAGGTAAGTAGTTTGTGGATACTCTAATACCTTAGTGCTCACGATCCGCCTTCATCATGACCGGTCCGCAGCCATTGTCTTCCATTGTGACGGATTTAAGTCACATTTATTCATGTGGCACATAAAAACATCTCTGAACCGCATTAATTGGCCTCCTCTTCGCTTGCCATTATGCAGTTCAGAGTAGAAGACGCACTTGGCCACAGCAGTACTAAACATGTAGTTGACAGGGATATTCCTCTGTAGCCTTACACGTGCCTCGATTAGGCCTGAAGCCAGACTGGGTTACGGACAATATGTCATCAGACAAGCAAGCAAGTTTCAAGCGGTTAAGTAAAACTTGAGCGAAAACCTTGCCGGGAGAAGTTAACAGGGAATTACCTCTATGAGAATTGCAATCACAACTGTCGCCCTTGTTCTTGTATAGTGGACAGATACAAGACAGTTTAAAGTCAACAGGGACAGGATCTTCGTCCACATACGAACGAACAGTTTCGAAATGACAATTCTGATCCACCATACTTTAAAAATTCCCCAAACAGCCAAGTCACTTGCGCAGGAGATGTTATGCGCAATGCGGATGCTATTAAATCCAATGGAACGGGAGAACGTAACAACCGGAGAGAAGTGGGGACGTGGACGTTAGCAAGGCCTCTAACGCAGATAGAAACTGCTATGTAAGCAGGACTTGTGACTGGCCCAGATTGCCAGTCACTGTTGGCGGGAGGCTTCCGGCTTAATGAATGGTTGTGAGGGCAAAGGGGAAGAGGATACTACTGTCATAGGAGAAGGGTGGTGACAGCAGAAGCTAGAGCAGTTCGGGGTCGCATACCCGTAGTGATTTCGACAGTGCCGGACAGACAGCTGAAGAAAGCACCCTCTGAACGTATCTATCTCTGAATTTTTGTAATATAAAAATTGAGCGTGAACCGTCTCCTATTTAATTTAATTTAATTTTAATTTATTTGTATATTGATTTCTTTATTATTATAAGTTTTAAGTAAGAACCATTCGTTCATAATAATAAAGCTTATATAAATGTAAAAAAATTAAATAAAATTACGATTAATACCTATGAAATATCTTTTTAATTAGTGTAAACATTGATCACGAAAAAGTTGTATGACTACCCTCCGAACTAGTTGGCACTGTGTGACGGCAGGCGCAGTGTTCCTCCTCAAACGCAACAATGCTATTTCATTCGATTGTAGTATAAGCAAAAACACACCAAGCTCTTCTTTTTTTTCATTTTTTTATTTTATTATTTCAATCCCTATTAAAATATTCTAAAACGAAAGCTTATAATATTAATTATAAATAAGATAGAAAATATATAATTATTATTGGTGTGGGTGTCTGTCAATGTGTGTGGTGAATGTAGTATGTATTTGAAGACACTTTACCTATAGCTACCCTTTATACATAGTGTATTAGTAAGATATACGTAGTTATTTATTACTACCATTTATATCTTTTTACTGCTATCTTAAAAAAGTAAGCACATTCTCTGTTTGTAAGTACTCTAGTTGTTTTAAAAGTTATTTATTTTAATTTTAATATAAACTTAGTTAATTTTGAAATTTAATTTTTTATTAATTTTATTATATGTAAATGGTCCAAGGAAAGATGAAAATTGCGGACTATTGTGGGTTTTGCACACACACACACGCCAATGATATAGTACTCTACAGTAAAATATTACCTACGGTAAAACGTTAACTTTTTATTTAAATAACCCTCTTTTTAATTTTCTTTTGGAATACCTGGTTTTAAACTAAGAAAAATTAATAAAGTAAGTTATGAATATGTAATGAAATGTGAAATTTCCCGGGTTGATTCTTCTTTCTTACATATAATGATATGTAATTTTTAAATTTTTAAATGAAATAGAGTAAGCGATTAGATAGATTGACCTCTTCTCGTTGTAAAGACATTAAACGCAAAGTAATGTATCAGCCAAAGTATGAATTAAACATATAAATTGAATGGTACAGTACTCTGCGGCAAAATATCGTGACGATTATGTAGATTATAAGTGTATACGTCTAAATCTTTTTGCTTCTTCATTAAAATAACCTTCCTTTCGAAGTCCGTAGATTTATAGATTCTGTGCGGTTCTAATTTGTACACTCGTCCTGTAACAGTATTATTATTTTTATTATTTCAATCCCTATTAAAATATTCTAAAACGAAAGCTTATAATATTAATTATAAATAAGATAGAAAATATATAATTATTATTGGTGTGGGTGTCTGTCAATGTGTGTGGTGAATGTAGTATGTATTTGAAGACACTTTACCTATAGCTACCCTTTATACATAGTGTATTAGTAAGATATACGTAGTTATTTATTACTACCATTTATATCTTTTTACTGCTATCTTAAAAAAGTAAGCACATTCTCTGTTTGTAAGTACTCTAGTTGTTTTAAAAAGTTATTTATTTTAATTTTTAATATAAACTTAGTTAATTTTGAAATTTAATTTTTTTTATTAATTTTATTATATGTAAATGGTCCAAGGAAAGATGAAAATTGCGGACTATTGTGGGTTTTGCACACACACACACGCCAATGATATAGTACTCTACAGTAAAATATTACCTACGGTAAAACGTTAACTTTTTTATTTAAATGACCCTCTTTTTAATTTTCTTTTGGAATAGCTGGTTTTAAACTAAGAAAAATTAATAAAGTAAGTTATGAATATTTAATGAAATGTGAAATTTCCCAGGTTGATTCTTCTTTCTTATATGTAATGATATGTAATTTTTAAATTTTTAAATGAAATAGAGTAAGCGATTAGATAGATTGACCTCTTCTCGTTGTAAAGACATTAAACGCAAAGTAATGTATCAGCCAAAGTATGAATTAAACATATAAATTGAATGGTACAGTACTCTGCGGCAAAATATCGTGACGATTATGTAGATTATAACTGTATACGTCTAAATCTTTTCGCTTCTTCATTAAAATAACCTTCCTTTCGAAGTCCGTAGATTTATAGATTCTGTGCGGTTCTAATTTGTACACTCGTCCTGTAACAGTATTATTATTTTTATTACACAATTATAAAATCGAATCAATATATGTATTTGTCGATACATCAAATAATAAATTATACTCACATTACACCTATCGATTGTAATGTTTTAATCTACCGCTGTTTTATCGTGAGTATCCTCTAAAGGAGAAGTCGCAAACAGACTGATTCATCGTCTGTTATCATTTCGTGCAAAAGACGGCTTTGAATCTTGAGCATATGTGTTTCGTCCAATGAGAGAGATTTCGGGAGAGCTGAGCCTTTGAAGGTTGGCAATGCACTGACTGCTCCTAAAGTGCTAAAAGTATTTTAGAATCAATTCTTGGATTTATTTCATTTTTATACTATCACTAGTATTGGTCAAAGTCACGATAGCCGAGTTGTTGGGTGGTCGGAATTTCGAGTCAAGATACCCGAGTTCGATCCCCAGGTGGCAGTACCAATGAGTTTTTCAAAAACTTATGTACGAATTTCATCGTTGGCTTAGAAATAAATACGGCGACGGGCTCACCACCAGTCACGTTGTCCCGAATGTATCTTCGGTGGATGGTGGGTCAAAGGGACTTAAATGTCTATACTTGACCTCTGTCTACCCCTGTATTGGGAATAGCGTGAAGATATTTATTTATTTTTATTACTAGTATCGGTTCATTGTATCCTTTCAATATATAGCATCCTGACCGATTTCGGCCACTGGTTTATTGCGATCGTTCTTGATGAGCTCGCAGGTGACTGATGTAACCGATTTTTGCGCTGACCGTGCGATCTTTGCCCTCGGAAGTAATTGTAGGTGATGGCTGCAGATGATCAAGCCTTGAGTGCTTCTCGTTTGGCATCGAGCTCATTCACGCTTTAAGGTAAGTAGTATGAGGATACTCTAATACCTTAGTGCTCACGATCCGCCTTCACCATGATCGATCCGCAGCCATTGTCTTCCATTGTGACGGATTTAAGTCACATTTATTCCTGTGGCACATAAAAACATCTCTGAACCGCATTAATTGGCCTCCTCTTCGCTTGCCATTATGCAGTTCAGAGTAGAAGACGCACTTGGCCACAGCACTACTAAACATGAAGTTGACAGGGATATTCCTCTGTAGCCTTACACGTGCCTCGATTAGGCCTGAAGCCAGACTGGGTTACGGAGAATATGTCATCAGACAAGCAAGCAAGTTTCAAGCGGTTAAGTAAAACTTGAGCGAAAACCTTGCCGGGAGAAGTTAACAGGGAATTACCTCTATGAGAATTGCAATCACAACTGTCGCCCTTGTTCTTGTATAGTGGACAGATACAAGACAGTTTAAAGTCAACAGGGACAGGATCTTCGTCCACATACGAACGAACAGTTTCGAAATGACAATTCTGATCCACCATAGTTTAAAAATTCCCCAAACAGCCAAGTCACTTGCGCAGGAGATATTATGCGCAATGCGGATGCTATTAAATCCAATGGAACGTGAGAACGTAACAACCGGAGAGAAGTGGGGACGTGGACGTTAGCAAGACCTCTAACGCAGATAGGAACTGCTATATTAGCAGGACTTGTGACTGGCCGAGATTGCCAGTCGGTGTTGGCGGGAGGCTTCTGGCTTATTGGATGGTTGTGAGGGCAAAGGGGAAGAGGATACTACTGTCATAGGAGAAGGGTGGTGACAGCAGAAGCTAGAGCAATTCGGGGTCGCATACCCGTAGTGATTTCGACAGTGCCGGACAGACAGCTGAAGAAAGCACCCTCTGCACGTATCTGCATTTGAATTTTTGCAATATAAAAATTGACCGTGAAACATCTTCTATTTAATTTAATTTAAATTATTTGTATATTGATTTCTTTATTATTATAAATTTTAAGTAAGTACAATTCGTTCATAATAATAAAGCTTATATAAATTGAATACAATTACGATTTAAACTATGAAATATTTTATTAATTATTATAAACATTGATCACGAAAAAGTTGTATGACTACTCTCCGAACTAGTTGGCACTGTGTGACGGCAGGCGCAGTGTTCCTCCTCAAACGCAACAATGCTATTTCATTCGATTGTAGTATAAGCAAAATCACACGAAGCTCTTCTTTTTTTCCTTTTTTTATTTTATTATTTCAATCCTAATTAAAATATTTTAAAACGAAAGCTTATAACACTAATTATAAATAAGATAGAAAGTATATAATAATTATTGGTGTGAGTGTCTGTCATTGAATGTAGTATGTATTTGAAGAAGCCTTTACCCTTTATACATAGTGTATTAGTAAGATATACGTAGTTATTTATTACTTCCATTTTTTTCTTTTTACTGCTATCTAGAAAAAGTAAGCAAATTTTCTGTTTGTAAGTACTCTAGTTGTTTTAAAAAGTTATCTATTTTAATTTTTAATATAAACTTAGTTAATTTTGAAATTTAATTTTTTTTTTATTAATTTTATTATATGTCCAAGGAAAGATGAAAATTGCGGACTATAGTGGGTTTTGCACAGTGGAGTATTATATACTATGTCATGCCGCCTTTTCCCAACTATTTGAGAAAAGAGAGAGAGGGAAAAAGAGATTTAATAAAAATCTGTCGAATCGTAACAACAGATGCTTCTTGGTATAATTTTGTTGTAGCATATCGATAATTTTTAAACAATATTACTTTAAGAACAGCCCTTTGTGCTCTCTCAACGATAAGAAATGATGTCCGAGATGCACCACCCCAAGACTGAATACCATAAGCTAGTGTAGATTGGAACAAACAAAAATATACATATTTGATAACTTTTATATCCCCTATGTGACTTAGATTTTTAAAAACACTAATATATGTGTTTCGCGAACACACCCCTCTAGTTCTTTGAGGTGATAATTCCATTCTAGATGCTGATCCAATATTTCTATTTTATTATATTCCAGAGTATAACAATTACATACTTCATTCAGATTGATACGTCTAAATCTTTTTGCTTCTTCATTAAAATAACCTTCCTTTTGAAGTCCATAGATTTATATATTCTCTGCAGTTCTAAATTGTAGCCTCGTTCTGTAACAAAATTATTATTTTTATTAAACATTTATGAAATGCACTCAATATCGATACATCAAATAATTTAATCTACCCCTGTTTTGTAGTGAATATCCTCTAATGGAGAAGTTGCAGGTAGACTGATTGATTCATCATTCATTCGTCTGCTATCATTTCGAGCAAATGACGGCTTTGAATCTTGAGCATTTGTGTTTTGTCTTTACTTTGGTATATAAATATTTACATAATGAATAAACTTGTTTCAATTATTTTATCGCTTTACATCCAAATGTGTTGCTTTTTTATTTAAATAACCCTCTTTTTAATTTTCTTATGGAATACCTAGTTTTACACTAAGAAAAATTAATTAAGTAAGTTATGAATTTTGATACATTTTAAATGTAATTAAATACAGTAAAAATAACACAAATTGAATCTTCTCGATGCGTAGATATTTAACGAAGAGTATTATATCAGTGTAAATAAATAAATAAATATCTTCACGCAATTCCCAATACAGGGGTAGACAGAGGTCAAGTCTAGACAATTAAGTCCCTTTGACCCACCTTCCACCGAAGATATTTTCGGGACAACGTGACAGGTGGTGAGCCCGTCGTCGCCTTTATGTCCAAGCCAACGATATTCTTACATAAGTTTTTGAAAAACTCATTGGTACTGCCACCTGGGGATCGAACTCGGGTCTCTCGACTCGAAATTCCGACCACCCAACAACTCGGCTATCGTGACTTTTTTTATATATCATATCAGTGAATAATTTATAAATATATTATTATATCAGTGAATAATGAAATAAGCACACCCGCCAATGATATAGCACTCTACTGTAAAATATTACCTACATAGAGACTACCCGCTCTATATTACCCATATAGAGCGGGGCACACGCCGAATTTCACGGTGTCGCCAGCTATGAGGTCCCGAGTTTGATTCCCAGATCGGTCAACGTGGAAACCATTTATCCTACTTTGCTTGGTATTTGTTTCAGATACCATAACACAAGTGCTTTAGCTACAATATTCGAAATCAGAGCAATAAATGTGATGTTGTTCCTATCTACATACGTATTTATGAATATATACATTTATTATTTATATAACTCACGACAGCCGATTGGAAGGGAGGTCGAAATTTCGAGTCGAGAGACCCGAGTTCGATCTCCAGGTGGCAGGCTCGTACCATAGGTATTTTCGTAACTTGTGTACGATTCATATCGTTGGCTTGAACATAAAGATGGCGATCAGCTCACCGCCTGTCAAGTTGTCCCGAAATATCTTCGGTGGAAGGTGGGTCGAAGGGACTTAATTTGCGTAAAGCTATTTATTTATTTACTTATTATTTTTTTTATTATTATATTCTTTTTATTATTTATTTAACACCATAATCTCAACGCTGTCAATCGTAAATACAAAACCTGACGGTTTAATACTATACGGTAAATATCACGGTCGTGCTTTTTAATTTAACCGTGGTAGAGCCACGCATCAGCTTTTTTGTTGCATGAATGGGCCGGCTCGACCGGAGAAGTACCACGACCTCACAAAATACCGGCATGAAGTAGAAGTCCAACGAACTTCTGCGTTTCGTCTGGTGAGTGCAGGTAACCGATGCCCCCCCACCCCACCCCACTTCTGGGGGAGGGGGGCACTCTAAGGGAGGCAACGCATCTGCTGTGCCTCTGGTATTGCGGGTGTTCATGGGCGGCGGTAATCACTAACCATCACGTGAGCCACCTGCTCGTTTGCCTCCCTTTTCTATAAAAAAATAAGAAATTGAAATAAGCATCCTTTTGACTTTCTTTTCGACTTCCCAGTTGTGGGCATGCTACAATTTATAGACTTGGCCTGTAACAATATAATTATTTTTATTACACATTTGTTAAATCGAATGAATATATATTCATCTGGACGTCAAATAATATTTTATACTAACATTAAAGCCATCGCTTGTCTACCCATGTTTTGTAATTAGTATTCTTTAATGGAGAAGTTGCAGACACACAGCCCCATCGTTTTTAATCGTTTCATGCAAAAGGACAGCTTTTAAAAAGACCGGCGGTTTACGGTTTTCGTCCGTTATGTAATGTAATAACTTTTCCAGTCCAGCAGCTTGAAGACATCTTCCGACGCAGCGGTGAAGAGTTTTGGGGATATCACATCACCTTGTCTTTGTCTTTGGAATACCTAGTTTTTAACTAAGAAAACTTAATAAAGTAAGTTATGAACATGTAATGAAATGTAAATATGTTAAGCGCAAAGTATTATAGCTCTCATAATATGAATTGAGCACATAATATGAACGGCTAATATCATGATACGTATCACGCTACGTAGCGGTTAACTTCTACATTTTATTGCTTTTACGTTTTGATATTCTCGGTTCTAAATAGTAGACTCCTTCTGTAACAATATAATTATTTTTATTACACATTTGTTAAATCGAATGAATATATATTCATCTGGACGTCAAATAATATTTTATACTAACATTAAAGCCATCGCTTGTCTACCCATGTTTTGTAATTAGTATTCTTTAATGGAGAAGTTGCAGACACACAGCCCCATCGTTTTTAATCGTTTCATGCAAAAGGACAGCTTTTAAAAAGACCGGCGGTTTACGGTTTTCGTCCGTTATGTAATGTAATAACTTTTCCAGTCCAGCAGCTTGAAGACATCTTCCGACGCAGCGGTGAAGAGTTTTGGGGATATCACATCACCTTGTCTTTGTCTTTGGAATACCTAGTTTTTAACTAAGAAAACTTAATAAAGTAAGTTATGAACATGTAATGAAATGTGAATATGTAATAATGTGTAAATTTTTAAATGAAATAGAGTAAGCGATTAGATAGATTGACCTCTTCTCGTTGTAAAGACATTAAACGCAAAGTACTGTATCAGTCCGTCTATGAATTAAACATATAAAATGACAGGTACAGTACTCCGCGGCAAAATATCGTGACGATTATGTAGATTATAACTGTATACGTCTAAATCTTTTCGCTTCTTCATTAAAATAACCTTCCTTTCGAAGTCCGTAGATTTATAGATTCTGTGCGGTTCTAATTTGTAGACTCGTCCTGTAACAGTATTATTATTTTTATTACACAATTATCAAATCGAATCAATATATGTATTTGTCGATACATCAAATAATAATTTATACTCACATTACATCTATCGATTGTAATGTTTTAATCTACCGCTGTTTTATCGTGAGTATCCTCTAAAGGAGAAGTCGCAAACAGACTGATTCATCGTCTGTTATCATTTCGTGCAAAAGACGGCTTTGAATCTTGAGCATTTCTGTTTCGTCCATTGAGAGAGGTTTCGGGAGAGCTGAGTCTTTTAAGTCTCGATAGCCGAGTGGCTGGGTGATCGGAATTCGAGTCGAGAGACCCGAGTTCGATCCCCAGGTGGCAGGCTCGTACCAATGGGTTTTTTCAAAACCTATGTACGATATATTAAATCGTAGGCTTGGACATTAAGACGGCGACGGGCTCACCACCTGTCATGTTGTCCCGAAAATATCTTCGGTGGAAGGTGGGTCAAAGGGACTTAATTGTCTAGACTAGACCTCTGTCTACCACTGTATTGGGAATTGCGTGAAGATAATTATTTATTTTATTTATGAGCATTTGAAGGTTGGCAATGCGCTGACTGCCCCTAAAGTGTTAAAAGTAATTTAGAATAAATTCTTGGATTTATTTTATTTTCATACTATCACTAGTATTGGTTCATTGTATCTTTTCAATATATAGCCTCCTGACCGATTTCGGCCACTGGACTATTGCAATCGTCCTTGGTGTGCTCGCAGGGGTACCCGATTTTTGCGCTGATCGTGCGATCTTTGCCCTCCGAAGTAATTGTAGGTGATGGCTGCAGGTGATCGAGCCTTGAGCGCTTCTCGTTTGGCATCGAGCTCATTCACGCGTACTTGAGGAAGTACGCGTGAATGAGACATAAGTACATTTTTGAACCGCATTAATTTGCCTCCTCTTCGCTTGCCCTTATGCAGTTCAGAGTAGAAGACGCACTTGAATAAACTTGTTTCAATTATTTTATATTAAACATTTGACAGAATTTATGACCTGACTAGGTATATTTATCATTTAATCTTTCTCTAATCTCTCTGAAATGAAAAACAAAAAAAAAGAAATCAGTGTAAACACGTTAAGCCCAAAGTACTATAGCACTCATACTATGAACTTAGCATATAATAAGAACGGCAAATATTAGCGTGATACGTATTCACGCTGCGCAGCGTTTAACTTCTACATTTTTTTGCTTTTGAGTTTTAATATTCTCTGCGGTTCTAAATCGTAGACTCCTTCTGTAACAATATTATTATTTTTATTACACATTTATCAAATCGAATGATATATATTCATCTATACGTCAAATAATAATTAATACTCACATTAAAGCCATCGTTTGTCTTTTTTTAATCTACCCCTGTTTTGTAATTAGTATCCTCTAATGGAGAAGTTGCAGACACACAGCCTCATCGTTTGTTATCGTTTCATGCAAAAGGACAGCTTTTAAATAGACCGGCGGCTTTCGGTTTTCGTCCGTTATGTAATGTGATAACTTTTCCAGTTCAGCAGCTTCAAGACATCTTCCGACGCAGCGGTGAAGAGTTTTGGGGATATCACATCACCTTGTCTTACATCTTTTAGCTTAGTAGTTGAAAGGATTTCATGCTCTGGTTCTGTATTCGGATCCACATTGAGACCTCATCGTATAGACTATCACTTTGATATACCGAGAATATAATTGGCACCGCTGAAGTGACTGTAGTACTATCCAAATTACGACCACATCGAGGGCTTTCTTAAAGGCCACATGAGCATGACACAATAGTGAATTGGACTCTAGGTTTCAATTGGCAGTTATCACCTTTCTTGAAGAACAGGATAACCACGCTTTTACTACACGCTTTCGGCGTAATGATGGATGATAGAATGAAACAGCAGAAGCAGAAGGACTACAAGTATCGGTGTCCCACCTGCTTTCAGAAGCTCAGCCATAATTCTGTCCTTACCTGGCGCGTTGCCGTTTTTAACCTGCTTGAGAGATAATCTCGCTCAGACTGATGTTCGAAATACCGGCGGAGTAGTGACGGTTGCATGAAAGTCTTCCATCAACACCGTGTAATGGGTTGTAGAGTGATGTGAGCATGGCTCGTGAGATATCCCCATACATTGTTTCCACTTTATTACTTCCAATGATATAGCACTCTACGGTTAAATATTACCTACGGTAAAACGGTTTTGCCACGCTTTACATCCATCCAACTCTCTTTTGAATTTTCTTTTGGAATACCTAGTTTTTAACTAAGAAAACTTAATAAAGTAAGTTATGAACATGTAATGAAATGTAAATATGTAATAATGTGTAAATTTTTAAATGAAACAGAGTAAGCGATTAGAAAGATTGACCTCTTCTCGTTGTAAAGACATTAAACGCAAAGTACTGTATCAGTCCGTCTATGAATTAAACATATAAAATGACAGGTACAGTACTCCGCGGCAAAATATCGTGACGATTATGTAGATTATAACTGTATACGTCTAAATCTTTTCGCTTCTTCATTAAAATAACCTTCCTTTCGAAGTCCGTAGATTTATAGATTCTGTGCGGTTCTAATTTGTAGACTCGTCCTGTAACATTATTATTATTTTTATTACACATTTATCAAATCGAATGATATATATTCATCTATACGTCAAATAATAATTTATACTCACATTAAAGCCATCGTTTGTCTTTTTTTAATCTACCCCTGTTTTGTAATTAGTATTCTCTAATGGAGAAGTTGCAGACACACAGCCTCATCGTTTGTTATCGTTTCATGCAAAAGGACAACATTTAAATAGACCGGCGGCTTTCGGTTTTCGTCCGTTATGTAATGTAATAACTTTTCCAGTTCAGCAGCTTCAAGACATCTTCCGACGCAGCGGTGAAGAGTTTTGGGGATATCACATCACCTTGTCTTACATCTTTTAGCTTAGTAGTTGAAAGGATTTCATGCTCTGGTTCTGTATTCGGATCCACATTGAGACCTCATCGTATAGACTATCACTTTGATATACCGAGAATATAATTGGCACCGCTGAAGTGACTGTAGTACTATCCAAATTACGACCACATCGAGGGCTTTCTTAAAGGCCACATGAGCATGACACAATAGTGAATTGGACTCTAGGTTTCAATTGGCAGTTATCACCTTTCTTGAAGAACAGGATAACCACGCTTTTACTACACGCTTTCGGCGTAATGATGGATGATAGAATGAAACAGCAGAAGCAGAAGGACTACAAGTATCGGTGTCCCACCTGCTTTCAGAAGCTCAGCCATAATTCTGTCCTTACCTGGCGCGTTGCCGTTTTAACCTGCTTGAGAGATAATCTCGCTCAGACTGATGTTCGAAATACCGGCGGAGTAGTGACGGTTGCATGAAAGTCTTCCATCAACACCGTGTAATGGGTTGTAGAGTGATGTGAGCATGGCTCGTGAGATATCCCCATACATTGTTTCCACTTTATTACTTCCAATGATATAGCACTCTACGGTTAAATATTACCTACGGTAAAACGGCTTTGCCACGCTTTACATCCATCCAACCTCTTTTTAATTTTCTTTTGGAATACCTAGTTTTAACTAAGAAAACTTAATAAAGTAAGTTATGAACATGTAATGAAATGTAAATATGTAATAATGTGTAAATTTTTAAATGAAACAGAGTAAGCGATTAGAAAGATTGACCTCTTCTCGTTGTAAAGACATTAAACGCAAAGTACTGTATCAGTCGGTCTATGAATTAAACATATAAAATGACAGGTACAGTACTCTGCGGCAAAATATCGTGACGATTATGTAGATTATAACTGAATACGTCTAAATCTTTTCGCTTCTTCATTAAAATAACCTTCCTTTCGAAGTCCGTAGATTTATAGATTCTGTGCGTTTCTAATTTCTGGACTCGTTCTGTAACAGTATTATTATTTTTATTACACATTTATCAAATCGAATCAATATATGTATTTGTCGATACATCAAATAATTTAATCTACCCCTGTTTTGTAATTAGTATCCTCTAAAGGAGAAGTCGCAAACAGACTGATTCATCGTCTGTTATCATTTTGTGCAAAAGACGGCTTTGAATCTTGAGCATTTGTGTTTCGTCCATTGAGAGAGGTTTCGGGAGAGCTGAGCCTTTGAAGGTTGGCAATGCACTGACTGCCCCTAAAGTGCTAAAAGTATTTTAGAATCAATTCTTGGATTTATTTCATTTTTATACTATCACTAGTATTGGTCAAAGTCACGAAGACCGTGTTGTTGGGTGGTCGGAATTTCGAGTCAAGAAACCCGAGTTCGATCCCCAGGTGGCAGGACCAATGAGTTTTTCAAAAACTTATGTACGAAGTTCATCGTTGGGTTGGACAAAAAGACGGCGCCGGGCTTACCACCTGTCACGTTGTCCCGAATATATCTTCGGTGGAAGATGGGTCAAAGGGACTTAATTGTCTAGACTTAACCTCTGTCTACCCCAGTATTGGGAATAGCGTGAAGATATTTATTTATTTATTTATGAGCATTTGAAGGTTGGCAATGCACTGACTGCCCCTAAAGTGCTAAAAGTATTTTAGAATCAATTCTTGGATTTATTTCATTTTATACTATCACTAGTATTGGTTCATTGTATCTTTTCAATATATAGCATCCTGACCGATTTCGGCCACTGGACTATTGCAATCGTCCTTGGTGTGCTCGATTTTGCGCTGATCGTGCGATCTTTGCCTCCGAAGTAATTGTAGCATGGCTGCAGGATCGAGCCTTGAGCGCCTTTCTCGTTTATATCGAAGCTATTCACGCGTACTTGAGGAAGTACGCGTGAATGAGACATAAGTACATTTTTGAACCGCATTAATTTGCCTCCTCTTCGCATGCCATTATGCAGTTCAGAGTAGAAGACGCACTTGAATAAACTTGTTTCAATTATTTTATATTAAACATTTGACAGAATTTATGACCTGACTAGGTATATTTATCATTTAATCTTTCTCTAATCTCTCTGAAATGAAAAACAAAAAAAAAGAAATCAGTGTAAACACGTTAAGCCCAAAGTACTATAGCACTCATACTATGAACTTAGCATATAATAAGAACGGCAAATATTAGCGTGATACGTATTCACGCTGCGCAGCGTTTAACTTCTACATTTTTTTGCTTTTGAGTTTTAATATTCTCTGCGGTTCTAAATCGTAGACTCCTTCTGTAACAATATTATTATTTTTATTACACATTTATCAAATCGAATGATATATATTCATCTATACGTCAAATAATAATTAATACTCACATTAAAGCCATCGTTTGTCTTTTTTTAATCTACCCCTGTTTTGTAATTAGTATCCTCTAATGGAGAAGTTGCAGACACACAGCCTCATCGTTTGTTATCGTTTCATGCAAAAGGACAGCTTTTAAATAGACCGGCGGCTTTCGGTTTTCGTCCGTTATGTAA
The DNA here is from genome assembly GCA_029286605.1 of Sericinus montela. NCBI lineage: Eukaryota > Metazoa > Arthropoda > Insecta > Lepidoptera > Papilionidae > Sericinus > Sericinus montela. The sequence continues at coordinate 25,245 of JAGSMR010000306.1, read as the reverse complement.
TGTGATAACTTTTCCAGTTCAGCAGCTTCAAGACATCTTCCGACGCAGCGGTGAAGAGTTTTGGGGATATCACATCACCTTGTCTTACATCTTTTAGCTTAGTAGTTGAAAGGATTTCATGCTCTGGTTCTGTATTCGGATCCACATTGAGACCTCATCGTATAGACTATCACTTTGATATACCGAGAATATAATTGGCACCGCTGAAGTGACTGTAGTACTATCCAAATTACGACCACATCGAGGGCTTTCTTAAAGGCCACATGAGCATGACACAATAGTGAATTGGACTCTAGGTTTCAATTGGCAGTTATCACCTTTCTTGAAGAACAGGATAACCACGCTTTTACTACACGCTTTCGGCGTAATGATGGATGATAGAATGAAACAGCAGAAGCAGAAGGACTACAAGTATCGGTGTCCCACCTGCTTTCAGAAGCTCAGCCATAATTCTGTCCTTACCTGGCGCGTTGCCGTTTTTAACCTGCTTGAGAGATAATCTCGCTCAGACTGATGTTCGAAATACCGGCGGAGTAGTGACGGTTGCATGAAAGTCTTCCATCAACACCGTGTAATGGGTTGTAGAGTGATGTGAGCATGGCTCGTGAGATATCCCCATACATTGTTTCCACTTTATTACTTCCAATGATATAGCACTCTACGGTTAAATATTACCTACGGTAAAACGGCTTTGCCACGCTTTACATCCATCCAACCCTCTTTTTAATTTTCTTTTGGAATACCTAGTTTTTAACTAAGAAAACTTAATAAAGTAAGTTATGAACATGTAATGAAATGTAAATATGTAATAATGTGTAAATTTTTAAATGAAACAGAGTAAGCGATTAGAAAGATTGACCTCTTCTCGTTGTAAAGACATTAAACGCAAAGTACTGTATCAGTCGGTCTATGAATTAAACATATAAAATGACAGGTACAGTACTCTGCGGCAAAATATCGTGACGATTATGTAGATTATAACTGAATACGTCTAAATCTTTTCGCTTCTTCATTAAAATAACCTTCCTTTCGAAGTCCGTAGATTTATAGATTCTGTGCGTTTCTAATTTCTGGACTCGTTCTGTAACAGTATTATTATTTTTATTACACAATTATAAAATCGAAGCAATATATGTATTTGTCAATATATGTATAAATTATTATTTGATGTACAAATAATAATTTATACTCACATTACATCTATCGATTGGCACGTATAAATCTACCGCTGTTTTATAGTGAGTATCCTCTAAAGGAGAAGTCGCAAACAGACTGATTCATCGTCTGTTATCATTTCGTGCAAAAGATGGCTTTGAATCTTGAGCATTTGTGTTTCGTCCATTGAGAGAGGTTTCGGGAGAGCTAAGCCTTTGAAGGTTGGCAATGCACTGACTGCCCCTAAAGTGCTAAAAGTATTTTAGAATCAATTCTTGGATTTATTTCATTTTTATACTATCACTAGTATTGGTCAAAGTCACGAAGGTCGTGTTGTTGGGTGGTCGGAATTTCGAGTCAAGAAACCCGAGTTCGATCCCCAGGTGGCAGTACTAATGAGTTTTTCAAAAACTTATGTACGAATTTCATCGTTGGGTTGAACAAAAAGACGGCGCCGGGCTTACCACCTGTCACGTTGTCCCGAATATATCTTCGGTGGAAGATGGGTCAAAGGGACTTAATTGTCTAGACTTGACCTGTGTCTACCCCTGTATTGGGAATAGCGTGAAGATATTTATTTATTTTTATTACTAGTACTTGTGTACTAGTGGTTCATTGTATCCTTTCAATATATAGCATCCTGACCGATTTCGGCCACTGGACTATTGCGATCGTTCTTGATGTGCTCGCAGGTGATTTTTGTGCTGACCGTGCGATCTTTGCCCTCGGAAGTAATTGTACGTGATGGCTGCAGGTGATCGAGCCTTGAGTGCTTCTCGTTTGGCATCGAGCTCATTCACGCGTACTTCTGGAAGTACGCGTCAATGAGACCGTGTGCACAAAGGTATTAAGGTAAGTAGAATGTGGATACTCTAATACCTTAGTGCTCACGATCCGCCTTCACCATGACCGGTCCGCAGCCATTGTCTTCCATTGTGACGGATTTAAGTCACATTTATTCATGTGGCACATAAAAACATCTCTGAACCGCATTAATTGGCCTCCTCTTCGCTTGCCATTATGCAGTTCAGAGTAGAAGACGCACTTGGCCACAGCAGTAATAAACATGAAGTTGACAGGGATATTCCTCTGTAGCCTTACACGTGCCTCGATTAGGCCTGAAGCCAGACTGGGTTACGGACAATATGTCATCAGACAAGCAAGCAAGTTTCAAGCGGTTAAGTAAAACTTGAGCGAAAACCTTGCCGGGAGAAGTTAACAGGGAATTACCTCTATGAGAATTGCAATCACAACTGTCGCCCTTGTTCTTGTATAGTGGACAGATACAAGACAGTTTAAAGTCAACAGGGACAGGATCTTCGTCCACATACGAACGAACAGTTTCGAAATGACAATTCTGATCCACCATACTTTAAAAATTCCCCAAACAGCCAAGTCACTTGCGCAGGAGATATTATGCGCAATGCGGATGCTATTAAATCTAATGCTATTAAATCAAATGGAACGTGAGAACGTAACAACCGGAGAGAAGTGGGGACGTAGACGTTAGCAAGACCTCTAACGCAGATAGGAACAGCTATATTAGCAGGACTTGTGACTGGCCGAGATTGCCAGTCGGTGTTGGCAGGAGGCTTCTGGCTTATTGGATGGTTGTGAGGGCAAAGGGGAAGAGGATACTACTGTCATAGGAGAAGGGTGGTGACAGCAGAAGCTAGAGCAATTCGGGGTCGCATACCTGTAGTGATTTCGACAGTGCCGGAGAGACAGCTGAAGAAAGCACCCTATGAACGTATCTATCTCTGAATTTTTGCAATATAAAAATTGAGCGTGAACCGTCTTCTATTTACTTTAATTTAATTTTAATTTATTTGTATATTGATTTCTTTATTATTATAAGTTTTAAGTAAGAACAATTCGTCCATAATAATAAAGCTTATATCAATGTAAATAAATTGAATACAATTACGATTGATACCTATAAAATATTTTTTTAATTAGTGTAAACATTGATTACGAAAAAGTTGTATGACTACCCTCCGAATTAGTTGGCACTGTGCGACGGCAGGCGCAGTGTTCCTCTTCAAACGCAACAATGCTATTTCATTCGATTATAGTATAAGCAAAAACACACGAAGCGCTTCTTTTTTTCCTTTTTTTATTTTATTATTTCAATCCTAATTAAAATATTTTAAAACGAAAGCTTATAACACTAATTATAAATAAGATTAATTTTATTATATGTAAATTGTCCAAGGAAAGATGAAAATTGCGGACTATAGTGAGTTTTGCACAGTGGAGTATTATATACGATGTCATGCCGCCTCTTCCCAACAATTTGTGGATCCGGCGATACCTTATGTTGATTAATTATGAGATATTTAATAAAAATCTGTCGGATCGTTAGAACAGACGCTTCTTGGTATAACTTTGCTGTAGCATATCGATAATTTTTAAACAATATAACTTTTAGAACTGTCCTTTGTGCTCTCTCAACGATAAGAAATGATGTCCGAGATGCACCACCCCAAGACTGAATACCATAAGCTAGTATAAATTGGAACAAACAAAAATATACATTTTTGATAACTTTTATATCCCCTATGTGCCTTACATTTTTAAAAACACATATTAGTTTACAAACACGCCCCTCTAGTTCTTTGAGGTGATAATTCCATTTTAGATGCTGATCCAATATTATTCCTAAATATTTTGTTTTTATTACAGATTCCAGAGTATAACAATTATATACTTCATTCAGATTGATACGTCTAAATCTTTTTGCTTCTTCATTAAAATAACCTTCCTTTTGAAGTCCGTAGATTTACAGATTCTCTGCAGTTCTAAATTGTAGCCTCGTTCTGTAACAAAATTATTTTTTTTTATTAAACATTTATGAAATGCACTCAATATCGATACATCAAATAATTTAATCTACCGCTGTTTTGTAGTGAATATCCTCTAATGGAGAAGTTGCAGGTAGACTGATTGATTCATCGTCTGCTATCATTTCGAGCAAATGACGGCTTTGAATCTTGAGCATTTGTGTTTTGTCTTTACTTTGGTATATAAATATTTACATAATGAATAAACTTGTTTCAATTATTTTATATTAAACATTTGACAGAATTTATGACCTGACTAGGTATATTTATCATTTAATCTTTTTCTAATCTCTCTGAAATAAAAAAAAAAAGAAATCAGTGTTAACATATTAAGCCCAAAGTACTACAGCACTCATACTATGAATTTAGTACATAATATGAACGGCAAATATTAGCGTGATACGCTTTCACGCTGCGCAGCGTTTAACTTCTACATTTTTTGCTTTTAAGTTTTAATATTTTCTGCGGTTCTAAATCGTAGACTCCTTCTGTAACAATATTATTATTTTTATTACACATTTATCAAATCGAATGATATATATTCATCTATACGTCAAATAATAATTTATACTCACATTAAAGCCATCGTTTGTCTTTTTTTAATCTACCCCTGTTTTGTAATTAGTATCCTCTAATGGAGAAATTGCAGACACACAGCCTCATCATGCAAAAGGACAGCTTTTAAATAGACCGGCGGCTTTCGGTTTTCGTCCGTTATGTAATGTAATAACTTTTCCAGTTCAGCAGCTTCAAGACATCTTCCGACGCAGCGGTGAAGAGTTTTGGGGATATCACATCACCTTGTCTTAAACCTTTTAACTTAGCAGTTGGAAGGATTTCGTGCTCTGGTTCTGTACTCGGATCCACATTGAGACCTCATCGTATAGACTATCACTTTGATATACCGGGAATCTAATTGGCACCGCTGAAGGGACTGTAGTACTACACAAATCTCGACCACATCGAGGGCTTTCTCAAAGTTCACATGAGCCAGACACAATAGTGAATTAGATTTTAGGTTTCAATAGGCAGTCATCACCTTTCTTGAAGAACAGAATAACCACGCTTCTACTTCACGCTTTCGGCGTAATGATGGATAATTGAATGGAACAGCAGAAGCAGAAGGACTACGAGTATCGTTTTCCCATCTGCTTTCAGAAGCTCAGCCATAATTCCGTCCTTACCTGGCGCGTTGCCGTTTTTAACCTGCTTGAGAGATAATCTCGCTCAGACTGATGTTCGAAATACCGGCGGAGTAGTGACGGTTGCATGAAAGTCTTCCATCAACACCGTGTAGTGGGTTGTAGAGTGATGTGAGCATGGCTCGTGAGATATCCTCATACATTGTTTCCACTTTATTCCTTCCAATGATATAGCACTCTACGGTAAAATATTACATACGGTAAAACGGCTTTGCCATGCTTTACATCCAAATGTGTTTGCTTTTTTATTAAAATAACCCTGTTTTTAAATTTCTTGTGGAATACCTAGTTTTACACTAAGAAAAATTAATAAAGTTAGTTATGAATTTTGATACATTTTAAATGTAAGTAAATACAGTAAAAATTACACAAATTGAATCTTCTGGATGCGTAGATATAAAATGAATGGTACAGTACTCTGCGGCAAAATATCGTGACGATTATGTAGATTATAACTGTATACGTCTAAATCTTTTCGCTTCTTCATTAAAATAACCTTCCTTTCGAAGTCCGTAGATTTATAGATTCTGTGCGGTTCTAATTTTTACACTCGTCCTGTAACAGTATTATTATTTTTATTACACAATTATCAAATCAAATCAATATATGTATTTGTTGATACATCAAATAATATTTTATACTCACATTACATCTATCGATTGTCATGTTTTAATCTACCGCTGTTTTATAGTGAGTATCCTCTAAAGGAGAAGTCGCAAACAGACTGTTTTTTTGATTCATCGTCTGCTATCATTTCGTGCAAAATCTTGGTTGTCTCGTCCATTGAGAGAGGTTTCGGGAGAGCTGAGCCTTTGAAGGTTGGCAATGCACTGACTGCCCCTAAAGTGCTAAAAGTATTTGAGAATCAATTCTTGGATTTATTTCATTTTTATACTATCACTAGTATTGGTCACAGTCACGAAGGCCGAGTTGATGGGTGGTCGGAATTTCGAGTCAAGAAACCCGAGTTCGATCCCCAGGTGGCAGTACCAATGAGTTTTTCAAAAACTTATGTACGAATTTCATCGTTGACTTGGAAATAAAGACGACGACGGGCTCACCACCAGTCACGTTGTCCCGAATGTATCTTCGGTGGAAGGTGGGTCAAAGGGACTTAATTGTCTGGACTTGACCTCTGTCTACCCCTGTACTGGGAATAGCGTGAAGATATTTATTTATTTTTATTACTAGTATTGGTTCATTGATTCCTTTTAATATATCATAATCATAATCATTTATTCGTACAAACATGGTAGGTTCACAACAGATCTTAAAATATTAATAGTCACAGTTCACAACATGTTTACCAGTATTGGTGTACGAAAATTTCATTATTTTTTTTAATCGTTATACACGAAGCAAAGATTTTATTAACACTAAAGAAACAACATTGCTACTTAACTAAATTTGTAATCCTAATTATTATTATGTGTCATCCTTATTATAGCGCATATCAATACTTGAGAAAAGTTAAAAAATTATTAATTGCTTTCATTTAAAAATTCCTTTATGTCATAATAGTTTCTGGTCAATAGCCAAGTCTTGAGCTTAGTCTTAAATTGTTTTATGTCTTTTTGTTCTTTTATCTCATATAGCAGTTTATTTTTTATTTTTGTAGACATAGCATTACAATTATGATGATAAAATGCAGTTTTGGGTATTCGATCGAATACCAGTCTTTCACAATTTCTTGTGTTTCGCGGGAATACATCGGTCGCTTTTTTGTACAAATGTTTTTTTTACCAATGTTTTTGTACAAATTTTTTTTACATGGATACCAACTTCCAATATTGCTGGGAACGTAAGAATGTTAAGTGCTCTAAACAAAGGCCTGCAAGTCTCATGCCATTTAGCCCCAATCATTGCCCTTAGGCATTTTTTTTGTCCAATAAATGCTATCTTCCAGTCAGGACTATTACCCCAAATAAGTAAACCATATTTTAACGTAGATGCAACATACCCATAGTATGCTGTCATCGCTGTTTCAAGTGAAGATATTTATTTATTTTTATTACTAGTATTGGTCACAGTCACGAAGGCCGAGTTGATGGGTGGTCGGAATTTCGAGTCAAGAAACCCGAGTTCGATCCCCAGGTGGCAGTACCAATGAGTTTTTCAAAACTTATGTACGAATTTCATCGTTGACTTGGAAATAAAGACGACGACGGGCTCACCACCAGTCACGTTGTCCCGAATGTATCTTCGGTGGAAGGTGGGTCAAAGGGACTTAATTGTCTGGACTTGACCTCTGTCTACCCCTGTACTGGGAATAGCGTGAAGATATTTATTTATTTTTATTACTAGTATTGGTCACAGTCACGAAGGCCGAGTTGATGGGTGGTCGGAATTTCGAGTCAAGAAACCCGAGTTCGATCCCCAGGTGGCAGTACCAATGAGTTTTTCAAAAACTTATGTACGAATTTCATCGTTGACTTGGAAATAAAGACGACGACGGGCTCACCACCAGTCACGTTGTCCCGAATGTATCTTCGGTGGAAGGTGGGTCAAAGGGACTTAATTGTCTGGACTTGACCTCTGTCTACCCCTGTACTGGGAATAGCGTGAAGATATTTATTTATTTTTATTACTAGTATTGGTCACAGTCACGAAGGCCGAGTTGATGGGTGGTCGGAATTTCGAGTCAAGAAACCCGAGTTCGATCCCCAGGTGGCAGTACCAATGAGTTTTTCAAAACTTATGTACGAATTTCATCGTTGACTTGGAAATAAAGACGACGACGGGCTCACCACCAGTCACGTTGTCCCGAATGTATCTTCGGTGGAAGGTGGGTCAAAGGGACTTAATTGTCTGGACTTGACCTCTGTCTACCCCTGTACTGGGAATAGCGTGAAGATATTTATTTATTTTTATTACTAGTATTGGTCACAGTCACGAAGGCCGAGTTGATGGGTGGTCGGAATTTCGAGTCAAGAAACCCGAGTTCGATCCCCAGGTGGCAGTACCAATGAGTTTTTCAAAAACTTATGTACGAATTTCATCGTTGACTTGGAAATAAAGACGACGACGGGCTCACCACCAGTCACGTTGTCCCGAATGTATCTTCGGTGGAAGGTGGGTCAAAGGGACTTAATTGTCTGGACTTGACCTCTGTCTACCCCTGTACTGGGAATAGCGTGAAGATATTTATTTATTTTTATTACTAGTATTGGTTCATTGATTCCTTTTAATATATCATAATCATAATCATTTATTCGTACAAACATGGTAGGTTCACAACAGATCTTAAAATATTAATAGTCACAGTTCACAACATGTTTACCAGTATTGGTGTACGAAAATTTCATTATTTTTTTTAATCGTTATACACGAAGCAAAGATTTTATTAACACTAAAGAAACAACATTGCTACTTAACTAAATTTGTAATCCTAATTATTATTATGTGTCATCCTTATTATAGCGCATATCAATACTTGAGAAAAGTTAAAGGTTATTAATTGCTTGGTTTCCATAATTGTAACTGGGTGTAAAACATACTGTGACAAGTTGCTCTAATTTTATTATTCCTACTCTCATCAGCCCTTCTAGTCCCAGCTATCTTGGTAACATTTTGGTAATATGCACAGAAAGCGTTGACTATTTTGTGGGGAGATCTTAAAAGTTCATTATTGAATTTAATTGTTTTATTTCAGTAGGTTCAACATGATAATTTACGTCATTTTTATCCCATGATGTCTTGCAAATATTTTTACTTTGTCTTAATATTTTGTAATTATTAATTTTTGATTTGTCAATACATTTTTAAGTAACCTGGTGTAAGTTTTAAATTTAGTTTTGTTTTCCGTTGTATTATTTTTGTAATAATTAAAACCAAGTTTCCTTTTCGTTATGCAACTAATTCTCAAACCTTTTTAATTTAACCCATCATATCCTTCTACTCTTGAGTTTTTAAGGAGGTTATTAATTGCTTGGTTTCCATAATTGTAACTGGGTGTAAAACATACTGTGACAAGTTGCTCTAATTTTATTATTCCTACTCTCATCAGCCCTTCTAGTCCCAGCCATCTTGGTAACATTTTGGTAATATGCACAGAAAGTGTTGACTATTTTGTGGGGAGATCTTAAAAGTTCATTATTGAATTTAATTGTTTTATTTCAGTAGGTTCAACATGATAATTTACGTCATTTTTTTATCCCATGATGTCTTGCAAATATTTTTACTTTGTCTTAATATTTTGTAATTATTAATTTTTTTCGATTTGTCAATACATTTTTTAAGTAACCTGGTGTAAGTTTTAAATTTAGTTTTGTTTTCCGTTGTATTATTTTTGTAATAATTAAAACCAAGTTTCCTTTTCGTTATGCAACTAATTCTCAAACCTTTTGTAATCCATTTATTTTGGTTATGCATGTTTTGTATTCTTTTCTTAATAATTGGAAAGCATAAATTATAAAATAATATAATTAATTCTTCAAATTTTTCGAAAGCAAGATTGATATCTAGGATTTCATGAACTTGAGAAAATTTAAGATTTTTTAAACATTCTCTAAATTTATTAATATTATTTACATCATAATTTCTTTTGAACTCCCAAGTTTTCCGGACCATTTTATTTTCTTTACTAACATCGAAGGCTATGATTTGTGCAGTTTCATGATCAGATAAATACAACTTTTTTATTAAAACACTTACATTACTTATGTTGCTTAAAATATGGTCAATAGAGCTTGATTTGCGGATTGGTACGTTTATGTGGTTAATTAAATTAAAATTCAATAAGATTTCATTAAATTCAATTGTTATTTTAGATTTTTTTCATTGTGTTAATGTTAAAGTCACTAGCTATGACTATATTTCTGTCATAATTACTTGTAAGTCTCTCTAATAAAGTCTGTAGCTTACTAAAGAATATTTTAACATCAGATCTAGGTGTCCTGTAGATACATATAATGAATAGATTAAACTTTGGTATCTCTATTCCACAGCATTCAAAATTATCTGGTTCTGAGAAGATCTTATGAACGTTTCAGTTAAACATAATATGTCAATTTGTAAATGTTCCTGTTTATGTAAATCATTCAGTGTCAAGTCAATAATATCTTTTTTTGAGTAAAAACTAGCTATATTTTGATGCAATAAGGTTAACTTTGTTTTAATTGCCCCGCCAGCTATGAGGTCCCGAGTTTGATTGCCAGATCTGTCAACGAAATCATTTTTCCTACTTTGCTTGGTATTTGTTTCAGATACCATAACACAAGTGCTACAATATTCAAAATCAGAGCAATACATATGATGTTGTTCCTATCTATATACGTATCTATGAATATATACATTTATTATTTATATAACTCACGATAGCCGAATGGAATGGTGGTCGAAATTTCGAGTCGAGAGACGCGAGTTCGATCCCCAGGTGGCAGGCTCGTACCATAGGTATTTTCATAACTTGTGTACGATTCATATCGTTGGCTTGGACATAAAGATGGCGATCAGCTCACCGCCTGTAACGTTGTCCCGAAATATCTTCGGTGGAAGGTGGGTCGTAGGGACTTAATTGTCTAGACTACTGTTTACCCATGTATTGGGAATGGCGTAAAGATATTTATTTATTTACTGATAATTTTATTACTTTTATTATAATATTCTTTTTATTATTTATTTAACACTATAATCTCAACGCTGTCAAACGTAAATACAAAGCCTGACGGTTTAATACTATACGGTAAATATCACGGTCGTGCTTTTTAATTTAACAGTGGTAGAGCCACGCATCAGCTTTTGTTGTTGCATGAATGGGCCGGCTCGACCGGGGAAGTACCATGACCTCACAAAATACCGGCATGAAGTAGAAGTCCAAAGAACTTCTGCGTTTCGCCTGGTGAGTGCAGGTAACCGGTGGCCCACACCCCTCCCCCCAATTCTGGGGGAGGGGGGCACTCTAAGGGAGGCAACGCATCTGCGGTGCCTCTGGTATTGCGGGTGTTCATTGGCAGCGGTAATCACTTACCATCACGTGAGCCACCTGCTCGTTTGCCTCCCTTTTCTATAAAAAAAATTGAATTAAGCTTCCTTTTGACTTTCTTTTGGACTTCCCAGTTGTGGGCACGCTACAATTTATAGACTTGGCCTGTAACAATATTAGATACATTAGCGATAGCCACTGCTAAGTACTAGTATACACATATATGTGTATATACATGATCTATACTATAAATAAATAAAATTGCAAAAAGTCACATCTGTATATTGTAAAGAACCAGAACAGTTAAACAAAAATAAAATCTGGTATATTTATTTTTATCATTTAGAAATTTGTTTTTAAAATGAAATAGGCAATTAGGAAGGGTCACTTCCTCTTTTCTCAGTGTAAATATATTAAGCGCAAAGTACTACAGCTCTCATAATATGAATTGAGCACATAATATGAACGGCTAATATCATGATACGTACCACGCTACGTAGCGGTTAACTTCTACATTTTATTGCTTTTACGTTTTGATATTCTCGGTTCTAAATAGTAGACTTCTTCTGTAAAAATATAATTATTTTTATTACACATTTATTAAATCGAATGAATATATATTCATCTATACGTCAAATAATAATTTATACTCACATTAAAGCCGTCGTTTGTAATTTTTTAATCTACCCCTGTTTTGTAATTAGTATTCTCTAATGGAGAAGTTACAGACACACAGCCTCATCGTTTGTTATCGTTTCATGCAAAAGAACAGCTTTTAAATAGACCGGCGGCTTTCGGTTTTCGTCCGTTATGTAATGTAATAACTTTTCCAGTTCAGCAGCTTCAAGACATCTTCCGTCGCAGCGGTGAAGAGTTTTGGGGACATCACATCGCCTTGTCTTACATCTTATAGGTTAGCAGTTGGAAGGACTTCGTGCTCTGGTTCTGTACTCGGATCCACATTGAGACCTCATCGTATAGACTATCACTTTGATAAACCGGGAATCTAATTGGCACCGCTAAAGGGACTGTAGTACTACCCAAATCTCGACCACATCGAGGGCTTTCTCAAAGTTCACATGAGCCAGGCACAATAGTGAATTGGACTTTAGGTTTCAATAGGCAGTCATCACCTTTCTTGAAGAACAGGATAACCACGCTTCTACTTCACGCTTTCGGCGTAATGATGGATGATAAAATGGAACAGCAGAAGCAGAAGGACTACGAGTATCGGTTTCCCACCTGCTTTCAGAAGCTCAGCCATAATTCCGTCCTTACTTGGCGCATTGCCGTCTTTAACCTGCTTGAGAGATAATCTCGCTCAGACTGATGTTCGAAATACCGGCGGAGTTGTGACGGTTGAGCTTGGCTCTGGGGTAGCTACTCAAACTAGAGTGTGGTTTCCCACTATCAGATTATCGGCGTTTTTGCAAGCCTAGTTTTGCATGAAAGTCTTCCTTCAACACCGTGTAGTCGGTTGTAGAGTGATGTTAGCATGGCTCGTGAAATATCCCCATACATTGTTTCCACTTTATTACTTCCAATGATGTAGCACTCTACGGTTAAATATTACCCACGGTAAAACGGCTTTGCCACGCTTTACATCCAAATGTGTTTGCTTTCTTATTTAAATAACCCTCTTTTTAATTTTCTTTTGGAATACCTAGTTTTACACTTAGAAAAATTGATAAAGTAAGTTATGAATTTTGATACATTTTAAAATGAAATAGGCAATTAGGAAGGGTCACTTCCTCTTTTCTCAGTGTAAATATATTAAGCGCAAAGTACTACAGCTCTCATAATATGAATTGAGCACATAATATGAACGGCTAATATCATGATACGTACCACGCTACGTAGCGGTTAACTTCTACATTTTATTGCTTTTAAGTTTTGATATTCTCGGTTCTAAATAGTAGACTTCTTCTGTAAAAATATAATTATTTTTATTACACATTTATTAAATCGAATGAATATATATTCATCTATACGTCAAATAATAATTTATACTCACATTAAAGCCATCGTTTGTAATTTTTTAATCTACCCCTGTTTTGTAATTAGTATTCTCTAATGGAGAAGTTACAGACACACAGCCTCATCGTTTGTTATCGTTTCATGCAAAAGAACAGCTTTTAAATAGACCAGCGGCTTTCGGTTTTCGTCCGTTATGTAATGTAATAACTTTTCCAGTTCAGCAGCTTCAAGACATCTTCCGACGCAGCGGTGAAGAGTTTTGGGGATATCACATCACCTTGTCTTACATCTTATAGGTTAGCAGTTGGAAGGACTTCGTGCTCTGGTTCTGTACTCGGATCCACATTGAGACCTCATCGTATAGACTATCACTTTGATAAACCGGGAATCTTATTGGCACCGCTGAAGGGACTGTAGTACTACCCAAATCTCGACCACATCGAGGGCTTTCTCAAAGTTCACATTAGCCAGGCACAATAGTGAATTGGACTTTAGGTTTCAATAGGCAGTCATCACCTTTCTTGAAGAACAGGATAACCACGCTTCTACTTCACGCTTTCGGCGTAATGATGGATGATAAAATGGAACAGCAGAAGCAGAAGGACTACAAGTATCGGTGTCCCACCTGCTTTCAGAAGCTCAGCCATAATTCCGTCCTTACTTGGCGCATTGCTGTTTTTAACCTGCTTGAGAGATAATCTCGCTCAGACTGATGTTCGAAATACCGGCGGAGTTGTGACGGTTGAGCTTGGCTCTGGGGAAGCTACTCAAACTAGAGTGTGGTTTCCCACTATCAGATTATCGGCGTTTTTGCAAGCCTAGTTTTGCATGAAAGTCTTCCTTCAACACCGTGTAGTCGGTTGTAGAGTGATGTTAGCATGGCTCGTGAAATATCCCCATACATTGTTTCCACTTTATTACTTCCAATGATATAGCACTCTACGGTTAAATATTTCCTACGGTAAAACGGCTTTGCCACGCTTTACATCCAAATGTGTTTGCTTTTATATTTAAATAACCCTCTTTTTAATTTTCTTTTGGAATACCAAGTTTTAAACTAAGAAAAATAAATAAAGTAAATTATGAATATGTAATGAAATGTGAATATGTAATAATGTGTAAATTTTTAAATGAAATAGAGTAAGCGATTAGATAGATTGACCTCTTCTCGTTGTAAAGACATTAAACGCAAAGTACTATATCAGTCAATCTATGAATTAAACATATAAAATGAATGGTACAGTACTCTGCGGCAAAATATCGTGACGATTGTGTAGATTATAACTGTATACGTCTAAATCTTTTCGCTTCTTCATTAAAATAACCTTCCTTTCGAAGTCTGTAGATTTATAGATAAAGTGCGGTTCTAATTTGTAGACTCGTTCTGTAACAGTATTATTATTTTTATTACACAATTATAAAATCGAATCAATATGTGTATTTGTCGATACATCAAATAATAATTTATACTCACATAACATCTATCGATTGTCATGTTTTAATCTACCGCTGTTTTATAGTGAGTATCCTCTTAAGGAGAAGTCGCAAACAGACTGATTCATCGTCTGTTATCATTTCGTGCAAAAGAAGGCTTTGAATCTTGAGCATTTGTGTTTCGTCCATTGAGAGAGATTTCGGGAGAGCTGAGCCTTTGAAGGTTGGCAATGCACTGACTGCCCCTAAAGTGCTAAAAGTATTTTAGAATCAATTCTTGGATTTATTTCATTTTTATACTATCACTAGTATTGGTCAAAGTCACGATAGCCGAGTTGTTGGGTGGTCGGAATTTCGAGTCAAGAAACCCGAGTTCGATCCCCAGGTGGCAGTACCAATGAGTTTTTCAAAAACTTATGTACGAATTTCATCGTTGGCTTGGAAATAAAGACGGCGACGGGCTCACCACCTGTCCCGTTGCCCCGAATGTATCTTCGGTGGATGGTGGGTCAAAGGGACTTAATTGTCTATACTTGACCTCTGTCTACTCCTGTATTAGGAACAGCGTGAAGATATTTATTTATTTTTATTACTACTATTGGTTCATTGTATCCTTTCAATATATAGCATCCTGACCGATTTTTTTTTGCGCTGACCGTGCGATCTTCGCCCTCGGAAGTAATTGTAGGTGATGGCTGCAGGTGATCGAGCCTTGAGTGCCATTATGTAGTTCAGATAGAAGACGCACTTGCCCACAGCAGTACTAAACATGAAGTTGTCAGGGATATTCCTCTGTAGCCTTACACGTGCCCCGATTAGGCTTGAAGCCAGACTGGGTTACGGACAATATGTCATCAGACAAGCAAGCAAGTGTCAAGCGGTTAAGTAAAACTTGAACGAAAACCTTGCCGGGAGAAGTTAACAGGGAATTACCTCTATGAGAATTGCAATCACAACTGTCGCCCTTGTTCTTGTATAGTGGACAGATACAAGACAGTTTAAAGTCAACAGGGACAGGATCTTTGTCCACATACGAACGAACAGTTTCGAAATGACAATTCTGATCCACCATACTTTAAAAATTCCCCAAACAGCCAAGTCACTTGCGCAGGAGATATTATGCGCAATGCGGATGCTATTAAATCCAATGGAACGGGAGAACGTAACAACCGGTGAGAAGTGGGGACGTGGACGTTAGCAAGACCTCTAACGCAGATAGAAACTGCTATATTAGCAGGACTTGTGACTGGCCGAGATTGCCTGTCGCTGTTGGCGGGAGGCTTCCGGCTTAATGAATGGTTGTGAGGGCAAAGGGGAAGAGGATACTACTGTCATAGGAGAAGGGTGGTGACAGCAGAAGCTAGAGCAGTTCGGGGTCGCATACCCGTAGTGATTTCGACAGTGCCGGACAGACAGCTGAAGAAAGCACCCTCTGAACGTATCTATCTCTGAAGTTTTGCAATATAAAAATTGAGCGTGAACCGTCTCCTATTTAATTTAATTTAATTTTAATTTATTTGTATATTGATTTCTTTATTATTATAAGTTTTAAGTAAGAACCATTCGTTCATAATAATAAAGCTTATATAAATGTAAATAAATTAATACAATTACGATTAATACCTATGAAATATCTTTTTAATTAGTGTAAACATTGATCACGAAAAATTTGTATGACTACCCTCCGAACTAGTTGGCACTGTGTGACGGCAGGCGCAGTGTTCCTCCTCAAACGCAACAATGCTATTTCATTCGATTGTAGTATAAGCAAAAACACACGAAGCTCTTATTTTTTTTTCATTTGTTTATTTTATTACTTCAATCCCTATTAAAATATTTTAAAACGAAAGCCTATAACACTTATGATAAATAAGATAGAAAATATATAATTATTATTGGTGTGGGTGTCTGTCAATGTGTGTGGTGAATGTAGTATGTATTTGAAGACACTTTACCTATAGCTACCCTTTATACATAGTGTATTAGTAAGATATACGTAGTTATTTATTACTACCATTTATTTCTTTTACTGCTATCTAAAAAAGTAAGCAAATTCTCTGTTTGTAGGCACTCTAGTTGTTTTAAAAAGTTATCTATTTTAATTTTTAATATAAACTTAGATAATTTTGAAATTTAATTTTTTTTATAAATTTTATTATACGTAAATGGTCCAAGGAAAGATGAAAATTGCGGACTATTGTGGGTTTTGCACAGTGGAGTATTATATACTATGTCATGCCGCCTTTTCCCAACTATTTGAGAAAAGAGAGAGAGAGAGAAAAAGAGATTTAATAAAAATCTGTCGGATCGTAAGAACAGACACTTCTTGGTATAATTTTGCTGTAGCATATCGATAATTTTTAAACAATATTACTTTAAGAACAGCCCTTTGTGCTCTCTCAACGATAAGAAATGATGTCCGAGATGCACCACCCCAAGACTGAATACCATAAGCTAGTATAGATTGGAACAAACAAAAATATACATATTTGATAACTTTTATATCCCCTATGTGACTTAGATTTTTAAAAACATATATTAGTTCGCGAACACACCCCTCTAGTTCTTTGAGGTGATAATTCCAAATAGATGCTGATCCAATATTATTCCTAAATATTTTGTTTTTATTACAGATTCCAGAGTATAACAATTACATACTTCATTCAGATTGATACGTCTAAATCTTTTTGCATCTTCATTAAAATAACCTTCCTTTTGAAGTCCATAGATTTATATATTCTCTGCAGTTCTAAATTGTAGCCTCGTTCTGTAACAAAATTATTTTTTTTATTAAACGTTTATGAAATGCACTCAATATCGATACATCAAATAATTTAATCTACCCCTGTTTTGTAGTGAATATCCTCTAATGGAGAAGTTGCAGGTAGACTGATTGATTCATCGTCTGTTATCATTTCGAGCAAATGACGGCTTTGAATCTTGAGCATTTGTGTTTTGTCTTTACTTTGGTATATAAATATTTACATAATGAATAAACTTGTTTCAATTATTTTATATTAAACATTTGACAGAATTTATGACCTGACTAGGTATATTTATCATTTAATCTTTCTCTAATCTCTCTGAAATGAAAAAAAAAAAAGAAATCAGTGTATACATATTAAGCCCAAAGTACTACAGCACTCATACTATGAATTTAGCACATAATATGAATGCCAAACATTAGCGTGATACGTTTTCACGCTGCGCAGCGTTTAACTTCTACATTTTTTGCTTTTAAGTTTTAATATTTTCTGCGGTTCTAAATCGTAGACTCTTTCTGTAACAATATTATTATTTTTATTACACATTTACCAAATCGAATGATATATATTCATCTATACGTCAAATAATAATTTACACTCACATTAAAGCCATCGTTTGTCTTTTTTTAATCTACCCCTGTTTTGTAATTAGTATCCTCTAATGGAGAAGTTGCAGACACACAGCCTCATCATGCAAAAGGACAGCTTTTAAATAGACCGGCGGCTTTCGGTTTTCGTCCGTTATGTAATGTAATAACTTTTCCAGTTCAGCAGCTTCAAGACATCTTCCGACGCAGCGGTGAAGAGTTTTGGGGATATCACATCACCTTGTCTTACACCTTTTAGCTTAGTAGTTGGAAGGATTTCGTGCTCTGGTTCTGTATTCGGATCCACATTGAGACCTCATCGTATAGACTGTCACTTTGATATACCCGGAATATAATTGGCACCGCTGAAGTGACTGTAGTACTATCCAAATTACGACCACATCGAGGGCTTTCTCAAAGGCCACATGAGCATGACACAATAGTGAATTGGACTCTAGGTTTCAATAGGCAGTCATCACCTTTCTTAAAGAACAGGATAACCACGCTTCTACTACACGCTTTCGGCGTAATGATGGATGATAGAATGAAACAGCAGAAGCAGAAGGACTACAAGTATCGGTGTCCCACCTGCTTTCAGAAGCTCAGCCATAATTCCGTCCTTACCTGGCGCGTTGCCGTTTTTAACCTGCTTGAGAGATAATCTCGCTCAGACTGATGTTCGAAATACCGGCGGAGTAGTGACGGTTGCATGAAAGTCTTCCATCAACACCGTGTAATGGGTTGTAGAGTGATGTGAGCATGGCTCGTGAGATATCCCCATACATTGTTTCCACTTTATTACTTCCAATGATATAGCACTCCACGGTTAAATATTACCTACGGTAAAACGGCTTTGCCGCGCTTTACATCCAAATGTGTTTGCTTTTTTATTTAAATAACCCTCTTTTTAATTTTCTTATGGAATACCTAGTTTTACACTAAGAAAAATTAATTAAGTAAGTTATGAATTTTGATACATTTTAAATGTAAGTAAATACAGTAAAAATAACACAAATTGAATCTTCTCGATGCGTAGATATTTAACGAAGAGTATTATATCAGTGAATAATGAAATAAGCACACACGCCAATGATATAGCACTCTACTGTAAAATATTACTTACGGTAAAACGGCTTTGCCACGCTTTACATACATCCAACCCTCTTTTTAATTTTCTTTTGGAATACCTAGTTTTTAACTAAGAAAACTTAATAAAGTAAGTTATGAACATGTAATGAAATGTGAATATGTAATAATGTGTAAATTTTTAAATGAAATAGAGTAAGCGATTAGATAGATTGACCTCTTCTCGTTGTAAAGACATTAAACGCAAAGTACTGTATCAGTCGGTCTATGAATTAAACATATAAAATGACAGGTACAGTACTCTGCGGCAAAATATCGTGACGATTATGTAGATTATAACTGTATACGTCTAAATCTTTTCGCTTCTTCATTAAAATAACCTTCCTTTCGAAGTCCGTAGATTTATAGATTCTGTGCGGTTCTAATTTTTACACTCGTCCTGTAACAGTATTATTATTTTTATTCCACAATTATCAAATCAAATCAATATATGTATTTGTCGATACATCAAATAATAATTTATACTCACATTACATCTATCGATTGTAATGTTTTAATCTACCGCTGTTTTATAGTGAGTATCCTCTAAAGGAGAAGTCGCAAACAGACTGATTCATCGTCTGTTATCATTTCGTGCAAAAGACGGCTTTGAATCTTGAGCATTTGTGTTTCGTCTACTGAGAGAGGTTTCGGGAGAGCTGAGCCTTTGAAGGTTGGCAATGCACTGACTGCCCCTAAAGTGCTAAAAGTATTTTAGAATCAATTCTTGGATTTATTTCATTTTTATACTGTCACTAGTATTGGTCAAAGTCACGAAGGCCGTGTTGTTGGGTGGTCGGAATTTCGGGTCAAGAAACCCGAGTTCGATCCCCAGGTGGCAGTACCAATGAGTTTTTCAAAAACTTATGTACGAATTTCATCGTTGGGTTGGACATAAAGACGGCACCGGGCTTACCACCTGTCACGTTGTCCCGAATATATCTTCGGTGGAAGATGGGTCAAATGGACTTAATTGTCTAGACTTGACCTCTGTCTACCCCTGTATTGGGAAAAGCGTGAAGATATTTATTTATTTTTATTACTAGTACTTGTGGTTCATTGTATCTTTTCAATATATAGCATCCTGACCGATTTCGGCCACTGGACTATTGCGATCGTTCTTGATGTGCTCGCAGGTGACTGATGTAACCGATTTTTGCGCTGACCGTGCGATCTTTGCCCTCGGAAGTAATTGTAGGTGATGGCTGCAGGTGATCGAGCCTTGAGTGCTTCTCGTTTGGCATCGAGCTCATGCACGCGTACTTCTGGAAGTACGCGTGAATGAGACCGTGTGCACTAAGGTATTAAGGTTAGTAGTATGTGGATACTCTAATACCTTAGTGCTCACGATCCGCCTTCACCATGACCGGTCCGCAGCCATTGTCTTCCATTGTGACGGATTTAAGTCACATTTATTCATGTGGCACATAAGTACATCTTTGAACCGCATTAATTGGCCTCCTCTTCGCTTGCCATTATGCAGTTCAGAGTAGAAGACGCACTTGGCTAAAGCAGTACTAAACATGAAGTTGACAGGGATATTCCTCTGTAGCCTTACACGTGCCCCGATTAGGCCTGAAGCCATACTGGGTTACGGACAATATGTCATCACACAAGCAAGCAAGTGTCAAGCGGTTAAGTAAAACTTGAGCGAAATACTTGCCGGGAGAAGTTAACAGGGAATTACCTCTATGAGAATGCCAATCACAACTGTCGCCCTTGTTCTTGTATAGTGGACAGATACAAGACAGTTTAAAGTCAACAGGGACAGGATCTTCGTCCACATACGAACGAACAGTTTCGAAATGACAATTCTGATCCACCATACTTTAAAAATTCCCCAAACAGCCAAGTCACTTGCGCAGGAGATATTATGCGCAATGCGGATGCTATTAAATCCAATGGAACGGGAGAACGTAACAACCGGAGAGAAGTGGGGACGTGGACGTTAGCAAGACCACTAACGCAGAAAGGAACTGCTATATTAGCAGGACTTGTGACTGGCCGAGATTGCCAGTCGCTGTTGGCGGGAGGCTTCCGGCTTAATGAATGGTTGTGAGGGCAAAGGGGAAGAGGATACTACTGTCATAGGAGAAGGGTGGTGACAGCAGAAGCTAGAGCAGTTCGGGGTCGCATACCCGTAGTGATTTCGACAGTGCCGGACAGACAGCTGAAGAAATCACCCTCTGAACGTATCTATCTCTGAATTTTTGCAATATAAAAATTGAGCGTGAACCGTCTCCTATTTAATTTAATTTGATTTTAATTTATTTGTATTTTGATTTCTTTATTATTATAAGTTTTAAGTAAGAACCATTCGTTCATAATAATAAAGCTTATATAAATGTAAAAAAATTAAATAAAATTACGATTAATACCTATGAAATATCTTTTTAATTAGTGTAAACATTGATCACGAAAAAGTTGTATGACTACCCTCCGAACTAGTTGGCACTGTGTGACGGCAGGCGCAGTGTTCCTCCTCAAACGCAACAATGCTATTTCATTCGATTGTAGTATAAGCAAAAACACACGAAGCTCTTCCTTTTTTTCATTTTTTTATTTTATTATTTCAATCCCTATTAAAATATTTCAAAACGAAAGCTTATAACACTAATTATAAATAAGATATAAAATATATAATTATTATTGGTGTGGGTGTCTGTCAATGTGTGTGGTGAATGTAGTATGTATTTGAAGACACTTTACCTATAGCTACCCTTTATACAAAGTGTATTAGTAAGATATACGTAGTTATTTATTACTACCATTTTTTTCTTTTTACTGCTATCTAAAAAGGTAAGCAAATTCTCTGTAAGTACTCTAGTTGTTTTAAAAAGTTATCTATTTTAATTTTTAATATAAACTTAGATAATTTTGAAATTTAATTTATTTTATTAATTTTATTATATGTAAATGGTCAAAGGAAAGATGAAAATTACGGACTATTGTGGGTTTTGCACACACACACACGCCAATGATATAGTACTCTACAGTAAAATATTACCTACGGTAAAACGTTAACTTTTTTATTTAAATGACCCTCTTTTTAATTTTCTTTTGGAATAGCTGGTTTTAAACTAAGAAAAATTAATAAAGTAAGTTATGAATATTTAATGAAATGTGAAATTTCCCAGGTTGATTCTTCTTTCTTATATGTAATGATATGTAATTTTTAAATTTTTAAATGAAATAGAGTAAGCGATTAGATAGATTGACCTCTTCTCGTTGTAAAGACATTAAACGCAAAGTAATGTATCAGTCAAATTATGAATTAAACATATAAATTGAATGGTACAGTACTCTGCGGCAAAATATCGTGACGATTATGTAGATTATAACTGTATACGTCTAAATCTTTTCGCTTCTTCATTAAAATAACCTTCCTTTCGAAGTCCGTAGATTTATAGATTCTGTGCGGTTCTAATTTTTACACTCGTCCTGTAACAGTATTATTATTTTTATTACACAATTATCAAATCAAATCAATATATGTATTTGTCGATACATCAAATAGTAATTTATACTCACATTACATCTATCGATTGTAATGTTTTAATCTACCGCTGTTTTATAGTGAATATCCTCTAAAGGAGAAGTCGCAAACAGACTGATTCATCGTCTGTTATCATTTCGTGCAAAAGACGGCTTTGAATCTTGAGCATTTGTGTTTCGTCCATTGAGAGAGGTTTCGGGAGAGCTGAGCCTTTGAAGGTTGGCAATGCACTGACTGCCCCTAAAGTGCTAAAAGTATTTTAGAATCAATTCTTGGATTTATTTCATTTTTATTCTATCACTAGTATTGGTCAAAGTCACGAAGGCCGTGTTGTTGGGTGGTCGGAATTTCGAGTCAAGAAACCCGAGTTCGATCCCCAGGTGGCAGTACCAATGAGTTTTTCAAAAACTTATGTACGAATTTCATCGTTGGGTTGGACAAAAGACGGCGCTGGTTTACCATCTGTCACGTTGTCCCGAATATATCTTCGGTGGAAGATGGGTCAAATGGACTTAATTGTCTAGACTTGACCTCTGTCTACCCCTGTATTGGGAAAAGCGTGAAGATATTTATTTATTTTTATTACTAGTACTTGTGGTTCATTGTATCTTTTCAATATATAGCATCCTGACCGATTTCGGCCACTGGACTATTGCGATCGTTCTTGATGTGCTCGCAGGTGGCTGATGTAACCGATTTTGCACTGACCGTGCGATCTTTGCCCTCGGAAGTAATTGTAGGTGATGGCTGCAGGTGATCGAGCCTTGAGTGCTTCTCGTTTGGCATCGAGCTCATGCACGCGTATTTCTGGAAGTACGCGTGAATGAGACCGTGTGCACTAAGGTATTAAGGTTAGTAGTATGTGGATACTCTAATACCTTAGTGCTCACGATCCGCCTTCACCATGACCGGTCCGCAGCCATTGTCTTCCATTGTGACGGATTTAAGTCACATTTATTCATGTGGCACATAAGTACATCTTTGAACCGCATTAATTGGCCTCCTCTTCGCTTGCCATTATGCAGTTCAGAGTAGAAGACGCACTTGGCTAAAGCAGTACTAAACATGAAGTTGACAGGGATATTCCTCTGTAGCCTTACACGTGCCCCGATTAGGCCTGAAGCCATACTGGGTTACGGACAATATGTCATCACACAAGCAAGCAAGTGTCAAGCGGTTAAGTAAAACTTGAGCGAAATACTTGCCGGGAGAAGTTAACAGGGAATTACCTCTATGAGAATTGCAATCACAACTGTCGCCCTTGTTCTTGTATAGTAGACAGATACAAGACAGTTTAAAGTCAACAAGGACAGGATCTTCGTCCACATACGAACGAACAGTTTCAAAATGACAATTCTGATCCACCATACTTTAAAAATTTCCCAAACAGCCAAGTCACTTGCGCAGGAGATATTATGCGCAATGCGGATGCTATTAAATCCAATGGAACGGGAGAACGTAACAACCGGAGAGAAGTGGGGACGTGGACGTTAGCAAGACCTCTAACGCAGATAGAAACTGCTATATTAGCAGGACTTGTGACTGGCCGAGATTGCCAGTCGCTGTTGGCGGGAGGCTTCCAGCTTAATGAATGGTTGTGAGGGCAAAGGGGAAGAGGATACTACTGTCATAGGAGAAGGGTGGTGACAGCAGAAGCTAGAGCAGTTCGGGGTCGCATACCCGTAGTGATTTCGACAGTGCCGGACAGACAGCTGAAGAAAGCACCCTCTGAACGTATCTATCTCTGAATTTTTGCAATATAAAAATTGAGCGTGAACCATCTTCTATTTTAATTTAATTTGATTTTAATTTATTTGTATTTTGATTTCTTTATTATTATAAGTTTTAAGTAAGAACCATTCGTTCATAATAATAAAGCTTATATAAATGTAAAAATTAAATAAAATTACGATTAATACCTATGAAATATCTTTTAATTAGTGTAAACATTGATCACGAAAAAGTTGTATGACTACCCTCCGAACTAGTTGGCACTGTGTGACGGCAGGCGCAGTGTTCCTCCTCAAACGCAACAATGCTATTTCATTCGATTGTAGTATAAGCAAAAACACACGAAGCTCTTCTTTTTTTTTCATTTTTTTATTTTATTATTTCAATCCCTATTAAAATATTTTAAAACGAAAGCTTATAACACTAATTATAAATAAGATAGAAAATATATAATTATTATTGGTGTGGGTGTCTGTCAATGTGTGTGGTGAATGTAGTATGTATTTGAAGACACTTTACCTATAGCTACCCTTTATACATAGTGTATTAGTAAGATATACGTAGTTATTTATTACTACCATTTATTTCTTTTTACTGCTATCTTAAAAAGTAAGCACATTCTCTGTTTGTAAGTACTCCAGTTGTTTTAAAAGTTATCTATTTTAATTTTAATATAAACTTAGATAATTTTGAAATTTAATTTTTTATTAATTTTATTATATGTAAATGGTCCAAGGAAAGATGAAAATTGCGGACTATAGTGGGTTTTGCACACACACACACGCCAATGATATAGTACTCTACAGTAAAATATTACCTACGGTAAAACGTTAACTTTTTATTTAAATGACCCTCTTTTTAATTTTCTTTTGGAATAGCTGGTTTTAAACTAAGAAAAATTAATTAAGTAAGTTATGAATATTTAATGAAATGTGAAATTTCCCAGGTTGATTCTTCTTTCTTATATGTAATGATGTGTAATTTTTAAATTTTTAAATGAAATAGAG
>JAGSMR010000305.1:0-47533 GCA_029286605.1 Sericinus montela | reverse complement strand
TGCAATATAAAAATTGAGCGTGAACCGTCTCCTATTTAATTTAATTTGATTTTAATTTATTTGTATTTTGATTTCTTTATTATTATAAGTTTTAAGTAAGAACCATTCGTTCATAATAATAAAGCTTATATAAATGTAAAAATTAAATAAAATTACGATTAATACCTATGAAATATCTTTTAATTAGTGTAAACATTGATCACGAAAAGTTTGTATGACTACCCTCCGAACTAGTTGGCACTGTGTGACGGCAGGCGCAGTGTTCCTCCTCAAACGTAACAATGCTATTTCATTCGATTGTAGTATAAGCAAAAACACACGAAGCTCTTCTTTTCTTTCATTTTTTTATTTTATTATTTCAATCCCTATTAAAATATTTTAAAACGAAAGCTTTTAACACTTATTATAAATAAGATAGAAAATATATAATTATTATTGGTGTGGGTGTCTGTCAATGTGTGTGGTGAATGTAGTATGTATTTGAAGACACTTTACCTATAGCTACCCTTTATACATAGTGTCTTAGTAAGATATACGTAGTTATTTATTACTACCATTTTTTTCTTTTTACTGCGATCTAAAAAAGTAAGCAAATTCTCTGTTTGTAAGTACTCCACTTGTTTTAAAAAGTTATCTATTTTAATTTTTAATATAAACTTAGATAATTTTGAAATTTAAATTTTTTTATTAATTTTGTTATATGTAAATGGTGCAAGGAAAGATGAAAATTGCGGTCTATTGTGGGTTTTGCACACACACACACGCCAATGATATAGTACTCTACAGTAAAATATTACCTACGGTAAAACGTTAACTTTTTTATTTAAATGACCCTCTTTTTAATTTTCTTTTGGAATAGCTGGTTTTAAACTAAGAAAAATTAATAAAGTAAGTTATGAATATTTAATGAAATGTGAAATTTCCCAGGTTGATTCTTCTTTCTTATATGTAATGATGTGTAATTTTTAAATTTTTAAATGAAATAGAG
The DNA here is from genome assembly GCA_029286605.1 of Sericinus montela. Classification (NCBI taxonomy): domain Eukaryota; kingdom Metazoa; phylum Arthropoda; class Insecta; order Lepidoptera; family Papilionidae; genus Sericinus; species Sericinus montela. Next base: position 46,545 of record JAGSMR010000305.1, on the reverse strand, counting down.
TAAGCGATTAGAAATTTATTTGTATTTTGATTTCTTTATTATTATAAGTTTTAAGTAAGAACCATTCGTTCATAATAATAAAGCTTATATAAATGTAAATAAATTAAATACAATTACGATTAATACCTATGAAATATATTTTTAATTAGTGTAAACATTGATCACGAAAAAGTTGTATGACTACCCTCCGAACTAGTTGGCACTGTGTGACGGCAGGCGCAGAGTTCCTCCTGAAACGCAACAATGCTATTTCATTCGATTGTAGTATAAGCAAAAACATACGAAGCTCTTCTTTTTTTCATTTTTATTTTATTATTTCAATCCCTATTAAAATATTTTAAACGAAAGCCTATAACACTTATGATAAATAAGATAGAAAATATATAATTATTATTGGTGTGGGTGTCTGTCAATGTGTGTGGTGAATGTAGTATGTATTTGAAGACACTTTACCTATAGCTACCCTTTATACATAGTGTATTAGTAAGATATACGTAGTTATTTATTACTACCATTTATTTCTTTTACTGCTATCTAAAAAAGTAAGCAAATTCTCTGTTTGTAGGCACTCTAGTTGTTTTAAAAAGTTATCTATTTTAATTTTTAATATAAACTTAGATAATTTTGAAATTTAATTTTTTTTATAAATTTTATTATACGTAAATGGTCCAAGGAAAGATGAAAATTGCGGACTATTGTGGGTTTTGCACACACACACACGCCAATGATATAGTACTCTACAGTAAAATATTACCTACGGTAAAACGTTAACTTTTTATTTAAATGACCCTCTTTTAATTTTCTTTTGGAATAGCTGGTTTTAAACTAAGAAAAATTAATTAAGTAAGTTATGAATATTTAATGAAATGTGAAATTTCCCAGGTTGATTCTTCTTTCTTATATGTAATGATGTGTAATTTTTAAATTTTTAAATGAAATAGAGTAAGCGATTAGATAGATTGACCTCAATATCTTTTTGTTAGTGTAAACATTGATCACGAAAAGAAGTTGTGACTACCCTCCGAACTAGTTGGCACTGTGGCGGCAGGCGCAGTGTTCCTCCTCAAACACAACAATGCTATTTCATTCGATTGTAGTAAGCAAAAACACACGAAGCTCTTCTTTTTTCATTTTTTATTTTATTATTTCCAATCCCTATTAAAATATTTTAAGTAGCTTATAACTAATTATAAATAAGATAGAAAATATATAATTATTATTGGTGTGGGTGTGTCTGTCAATGTGTATGATGAATATGGTATGTATTTGAGACACTTTACCTAGCTACCACTTTATACATAGTGTCTTAGTAAGATATACATGATTATTTATTACTACCATTTATTTCTTTTTACTGCTATCTTAAAAAGTAAGCACATTCTCTGTTTGTAAGTACTCCAGTTGTTTAAAAGATTGTATTTTAATTTTTAATATAAGCTTAGTTAATTTTGAAATTTAATTTTTTTATTAATTTTATTATATATAAATGGTCGGAAAGATGAAAATTGCGGACTATTGTGGGTTTTGCACACACACACACGCCAATGATATAGTACTCTACAGTAAAATATTACACAAGTAAAACGTTAACTTTTTTATTAAATGACCTCTTTTTAATTTTCTTTTTTGGAATAGCTGGTTTTAAACTAAGAAAAATTAATTAAGTAAGTTATGAATATTTAATGATGTAAGAAATTTCCCAGGTTGATTCTTCTTTCTTATATGTAATGATGTATATTTTTAAATTTTAAATGAAATAGAGTAAGCGATTAGATAGATTGACCTCTTCTCGTTGTAATAATAGTAAAAATGAGTGTAATTTGCGTAGCTATGACAGGTCATATTCAATAATAAAAATACTAAAAGTATAAAACATCAAAATCTCAATATATTTAAACAGAAACATACATCTAAAGATGGTAGACCAATCGATAAATGTTGTCATTCAATAAATGACCTTTACATTTAACAAAGTGTATTTAATATCTCATGTGACATGTACTTATCATGATCATTGTCATCATAACAGTCTAGCGAAGTCTACTACAGACATACGCCTCCTAAGGATCGCCACATAGAAGGTCCTGTATCATTTACGCCCATCGACTTCCCATAATGTTCTGCAGGTCGTCCTGCAGCATCTTGCGGAACATTCTAACCTGAACAGTTATAATCGTTGACTAAAGAAAATATATTAATAAATAATAATACAAAATTAAATAAGTAAAGAATTCGTTAATTAATTTAAAAAGAATTCATTAGTTAATTATAATATATAACCTATATTCACTTTATAGAAATATGTATATGTATCCTTAAAATCAAATTGCTATATACACTTTCAAGGTGTGTAAATATTTTTAAGAACTAATTAAATTTTATATTCTTTTCTTCAATGTATGTACATATACAAGCAAATAAATAAATAAATACGTTAATATGACACCTAGAACTGAGGTGATCATTGCCCGACTAATGTCTAGGAAAAGAGTTAATATTGTATTTCCAACATTATAAAATTTCTTTCGCCTGTTTTCATCTCCCGCTAGAGATAGACTCTGTGTCGATAGACGAATTTAAATTCTCATTCAATGAATAAGCACAAATACTGTTGTCAAAGGTCAGATAATCAAATCAACTTAGACTTCAATAAATGTTTGTACCAGTCCATACCTAACAACATTAATTAAAATATGAAAACAAATATGGTTTCTTAATTGTATGTTGCGTCTAACATCAAACATGGTTGCAGCATCGAATAACCCCAGCTAGTTTGTCATTAACATCCTTACCCAAGCCAATGATAAAATAATATTTTTACATTAAATATTATTAAAAGTACCATTTTATAAATAGGCCGAATATTAATTTAAATTTAATGTTCCACTATTAATTTGCTAATTGTCTATTAAAACTTAGTAAACTATAATTGACCGTTTAACTTGAACACGGAACATCTTTCAAAACGACGTCTCTTTTTAAAACCAATGTTAAATAGTATTATTATATAAAATCTTAGCCACAAATACTGTTTTTATAAATAGCCTCAGTATATTAAATTAAATATTAAAAACAGTGGTTATAATTATCCATTAAAACTATATAAACATTAATTAACATAATAACTATAGTTACTGAAAATGAACAAAACAATATCTCTTTTGGAAACATGTTAAAATATACATTGGACACATGTGCATAAATGTGTAATTACATTTGGATTGAATAATTAAAGAGTATGAATTTAATTATATCTCAGGCTCTCTTAACATTAATTAACCCAACAATACATACGTAAAACATACATTGATAGGTTGAAAATCACATACATTGCACCGATGTCTCATACTTCAAGTAGCAAACTCACTTGTGTTATGGAATAAGAAAGAAACAACGAATGGGCCACAAATATCAGTCCGGACATGTAGAAAAAGAAGTAGATTTACTCTTTAACATTTTCCCTTTAGTCTATATGCCCCAAGATAATACCGTCCTAGTGCAAATGTTAGGTTGGGTTATGTTAGGTTGGGTTGCGGGTGTCTGGTGGTGCGATCGTAGTCTGCCTGCCAAGCGTGGCGATTACACGGCGCATGAGCCTATGTCGGCAGTGGACTGCAAAAAGCTGTTGTGTGTGTACGTTATGTAAGTGTAATGTATAAGTCGAAAGTAACATAGCTTTTGTCGGTGCGGCATCTAAGTAGTAAACCTTGGTTGTGTAACAGCCTTCGACTAAATACTGCTGCCCCCTGCGACTCTTCTCGCGGTTTTGTAGTTAACGCGGAAGCCTAATTATTGTTTCTAAAATAATGCTAGCCTTAGTTGAACCTTTATCGCTACCGCCAGTAAGAAGTTACGTCAAAATCGGTCGAACGTTTCAGGTGTCTGTCCGTTGTTCCGGCCTTTAATCTCTGTAGAGACGGCTAGACCGTTCAACGGGACACACTGGCGAAACTTCGATTTTTGTCGTAACGTGGGATCGTAGGCTACTTTTATTTTAGAAATATATTCACATATTCCTCGAATACAGAGATTGAAGTTCCCTGAACGATTAAATCTTCCGACCACCACCTTTCACCGAAGATTTTGGGACAACGTGACGGGTAGCGTGACAGGCTTATCGTTGTTTTTGCGTAGACTGTTAAAGAAATAAAACAGTTAAAACATGTCAGTTTCCATTTATTATAAAATATAACACAATACAACAAATTATTGAAGTAAATTTCTTTGTTCGGAAGAACATAGTTTTAATTAGAGTTTCAGCTCAATTCGTATCACGCATCGCATCGTTCGTGACTCGATCTAGGGCTCCCAATTGGACACCTGGTGACGCCAAGGACGTGGGGGTCCGTGCAGTGGCGCAGCAGCTCGGATACCTGAGGAACATTGATTATCCTAACGTTTTAAATGTTTATATATCATTTAGAATATTAATTATGTTATGGTTAGGAACTAGATATCAGTTACGTAACAAAGTGCTCTGATATATCCTGTTGTTCACATCCATTCCATCTTTGAGTATATTATCTTAACCGGTGTTGAGGAGCTAGCCCAAACAAGGCTAATCCTTAAGTGATACTGATATCCTGGAACAGGCTTACCGATTTCAGTGATACTATTCATTGTGTTATACTGCTACGAACGCGGTTAGTTTGAGTATATACATAAAAACAGCCTATGAAAGTTCATTTCAGGATTGATTCTGAGCTTCTCTCGCGATCATTCCAGGCGGATTAGCGATCGCTTTGTCACCAGTTGCTCATTTTAATCTGGTATTTTTCGAGATAGGTAGGGTAGGTAGGGCTCTCCCTCTGTCGCCTCTCGAGACACTCTCACGGACAGAGAGGATTCGTATGAACATGTAAATCATCAACCCCTAGCTTCGAAGGCAGGGTCGCTAACAACTAAGCTACGGGGTCAGTTGTGACCTGCTCCTCCACGCTGCAGCTGCGCCGTCATGGGTGGGCTGCCCCACTCCGCCGCGCACCAGCCCCCGGAACTGCGACAGCCGTCCAAGTGCACCGACGTACATAGAGTATTTAGGAATTGCCTTCACAAATGATCAAAGAGAGTCACGATAGCTAATCTTTAATCTTGAAACTACTTGAAGTTGTTATAAGTTTAAATCCTGAAACTACAACTCTGCCTCACTGTACATATTATAAGTAGCTACTTATCTCTGTTTTAATAATGTTAATGTTGAAGATACGAAAACGCATAATAAGTATGAGATTGCGATATCTATATGTACACTGGTGTGCATGTGATAATCAGTAGTAAAAATGAGTGTAATTTGCGTATATGACGGGTCATATTCAATAATAAAAATACTAAAAAGTATAAAACATCAAAATCTCAATATATTTAAACGAAACGCATCTAAAGATGGTAGACCAATCGATAAATGTTGTCATTCAATAAATATTTTCATTTAACAAGTGTAATTACCAATATCTCATGTGACATGCTTCTTATCATGATCATCGTCATCGCAACAGTCTAACAGAAGTCTACTGCTGAACCTTACGCCTCTCCTAAGGATCATACACGCAGAAAGTTCCTGTGTCATTTTGCACCATCGACGCAATGTTCTGCAGGTCGTCGCAGCATCTTGCGGGAGACATTCCTAATACAGACAGTTGTATAATCATTGACTAAGAAAGATATATTAATTAATAATAACAAAATTAAATAAGTAAAGAATTCATTAATTAATTTAAAAATTCATTAGTTAATTATAATATACTTAATATAATATACTTTTATGAAATATATATATATCAACAAAAAATCAAATTACTATATACTCTTTCAAAGATTAATGTAAATAATTTTAAGAACTTTAAGTAGAATTTTATATTCTTTTCTCCAATGTATGTACATATACAAACAATAAATAAATAAATACGTTAATATGACACCTAGAACTGAGGTGATCATTGCCCGACTAATGTCTAGGAAAAGAGTTAATATTGTATTTCCAACATTATCAAAATTTCTTTCGCCTGTTTTATCTCCGCTAGAGATGATAGACTCTGTGTCGATGAACGAATTTAAATTCTTATTCAATGAATAAATACACAAATACTGTTGTCAAGGTCCAGACAAAATCAAAATCAAACTTAGACTTCAATAAATGTTTATTGATCCACATACTAACAACATTAATTTAAATATGAAAACAAATGTAGTTTTCAATTGTATGTTGCGTCTAACATCAAACATAGTTTGCAGCATCGAATAACCCCAGCTGGTTTGTCAATACAACAAAATACAATAAAGGATTTTAAGCCAATGTTAAAATAATATTTTACATTGAAATATTATTAAAAGTACCATTTTTTATAAATAGGCCGAATATTAATTTAAATTAAATGTTTCACTATTAATTTATACAATTATCTCAATAAAACAGTAAAACTATAATTGACCGTTACTTGAACACTGAACATCTTTCAAAACAACGTCCTTTTAAAACCAATGTTAAGATAGTATTATTATATAAGAAATCTTATTACAAATACTGTTTTTATAAATAGCCTCAGTATATTAAAATTAAATATTTAAAACAATGGATTTATAATTATCCATTAAAACTATGTAAACATTAATTAACGCAATAGCTATGAACACTGAAAAATTAGACAAAACAATATCTCTTTTTAGGCTTATGTTAAAATACATTGGACACATGGCCATAAATGGCCTTAGTTACATTTTTGGATTGAATAATTAAGTATGAATTTGTAATTATATCTCAAGGCTCTTAACATTAATTAACCCAACATACATACGAAGAAACATACATTGATGAGTTGAAAATCACATACATTGCACCGATGTCTCATGCGTAATCAGCAAACTCACTTGTGTTATGGAATGAAACAACAGATAGACCACAAATACCCCAGTCCCGAGACATGTGAAAAGTAGTTACTCTTTAACATTTCCTTTAGTCTATATGCCCAAGGAATAATATCATCATAGATACTAGGAATGTCTACCCGTCAAGTACAAATGTTAGGTTGGGTTATGTTAGGTTAGGTTGCGAGGTGTCTGGTAGTGCGATCGCCAATCTGCCTGCCAAGCGTGGCGATTACGGCGCAGGGGAGGCCTATGTCCAGCAGTGGACTACTGCAAGCTGTTATGTGTGTACGTTATATAAGTGTAATGTATAAGTCGAAAGTAACATAAGCTTTTGTCGGTGCAGCATCTAAGTAAGTAAGCTTAGTTGTGTAACAGCCTTCGACTAATGCTGCCCCTGCGGCTCTTCTTGTTTGTAGTTAACGAAACCCTAGTGTGTTTCTAAAATAATGCTAGCCTTAGTTACACCTTACAGCATCAGCTACCGCCAGTGAAAGTTCCGTCAAAATCGGTCCAGACGTTTCAGGTGTCTGTCCGTTTGTTCGGCTAATCTCTGGAGCAGCTAGACCGATTTCAACGGGACTTACACACCAACCAGAAAACTAATTTTTGTCGGCGTAACGTGGGATCGTGAGCTACTTTTTATTTTGAAACATATTCCTATATATTCCTCGAATACAGAGGTAGACAGAAGTCCTGAACGTTAAATCCTTCCGACCCACTTTCTGCGAAGATTTTGGGACAACGTGACGAGTAGCGTGACCTTATCGTTGTTTTGCGTAGATTAAAAGAAATAATAAAACAGTTAAAACCATCCCAGTTTCCATTTATTATAAAAATATAACCTGGCCTGACAAATTATTAAATTTCTTAGTTCCGGAAATGACATAGTTTTGATTAGAGTTCAAGCTCAATTTCAATATCGCATCGCATCGTTCCTTGACTAGATCCAGGGCTCCCAATTGGACCTGGTGACGCCGAGACGTGAGGGTCCGTGCAGTGGCGCAGCAGCTCGGGTACCTGGCGAGGAGCGATGCAATCATCTTAACGTTTTAAATGTTTATATATCATTTAGAATATTAATTATGTCATGGTTAGGAACTAGATATCGGTTACGTAACAAAGTGCTCTGATATATCCTGTTATTCACATCCATTCACATCTTTGCGAGTATATTATCTTAACCGGTGTTGGAGCTAGCCCAAACAAAACGAGCTAATCTGCAAGTGATATGATATCACAGAACGGGCTCTACCGATTTCAGTGATACTATTCATTGTGTTGTAGTGCTACGAACGCGGTTATTTGAGTATATACATAAAAACTGCCTATAGTCATCCATTTCGGAATTGATTCTACAGGCTTCTCGTGATCATTCAGGCCGATTGTCGATCAACTTTGTCACCAGTTGCTCATTTTAATCTGGTATTTTTCGAGATAGGTAGGGTAGGTAGGGCTCTCACTCTGTCGCCTCTCGAGACACTCACGGACAGAGAGGATTCGTATGCACATGTAAATCATCAACCCCTAGCTTCGAAGGCGGAGCGTAACAAAGTGTAATTGCAATATCTCATGTGACATGTACTTCTTATCATGATCATCGTCATTATAACAGTCTAACAGAAGTCTACTGCTGAACATACGCCTCTCCTGAGATCGCCACATAGAAGGCCCTGTATGTTTACTTATCGACTTCCACAATGTTCTGCAGGTCGTCACAGCATCTTGCAGGAGACATTCTAATACAGACAGTTGTATAATCATTGACTAAGAAAGATATATTAATTAATAATAATGGAAATTAAATAAGTAAAGAATTCATTAATTCATTAATTATTTAATATACTTAATATAATACTTTATAGAAATATGTATATATAATAACAAAAATCAAATTGCTATATATGAGTTAAATAATTTTAAAACTTCAAGAGTAGAATTTTATATTCTTTCTCAATGTATGTACCTTATACAAGCAAATAAATAAATAAATACGTTAAACCTTATTTTCAGAACTGAGGTGATCATTGCCCGACTAATGTCTAGGAAAAGAGTTAATATTGTATTTCCAACATTATAAAATTTCTTTCATGTTTTATCTCCGCTAGAGATAGACTCTGTGTCGATAGACAATTTAAATTCTTATTCCAATGAATAAATACACAAATACTGTTGTCAAAGGAATTCAGACAAATCAAAATCAAACTTAGACTTCAATAAATGTTTATTGATCCATACTAACAACATTAATTAAATATGAAAACAAATGTGAATTTTTAATTGTATGTTGCGTCTAACTTATCAAACATGTTGCAGCATCGAATAACTGACTGGTTGTCCGTACAACATCCTTGCAAGCCAATGTTAAAATAATATTTTACATTAGAAATATTATTAAAAGTACCATTTTATAAATAGGCCGAATAATTTAAATTAAATGTTTTCACTATTAATTTGACTATCTATTAAAACTTGACCAAACTATAATTGACCGTTTAACTTGAACTAGACATCTTCAAAACAACGTCCTTTTAAAACCAATGTTAAGATAGTATTATTATATAAGAAATCTTATTACAATACTGTTTTTATAAATAGCCTCAGTATATTAAAATTAAATATTTAAAACAATGGATTTATAATTATCCATTAAAACTATATAAACATTAAAATTAACGCAATAACTAGACATAGAAAAAATTAGACAAAACAATAATATCTCTTTTTGGAAACATATTTAAAAATACCTTGGACACATGGCCTTAATGCAGCCTTAGTACATTTGGATTGAATAATTAGAGTATGAATTGTAATTATATCTCAAGAGGCTCTCTTAACGATAATTAACCCAACAATACATACGTAAAACATACATTGATAGGTTGAAATACTTGTTACCGATGTCATGCGTAAACAAACTCTTGTGTTATGGAATAAGAAACAACGAATGGGCCCACATATCGGGTCCCGAGACATGTAGAAAAATGGGCTGCTCTTTAACATTTTCCTTTAGTCTATATGCCCCAGAATAATACCCGTCCTAAGTACAAATGTTAGGATTGGGTTATGTTAGGTTGGGTTACTGAGGGTGTCTGGTAGTGCGATCGCCGATCTGCCTGTAAGCGGCGATACGGCACGCGAGAGGCCTATGTCCAGCGATGGAACCACTGCAAGCTGTTATGTATACGTTATATAAGTGTAATGTATAAGTCGAAAGTAACATAAGCTTTTGTCGGTGCAGCATCTAAGTAAGTAAGCTTAGTTGTGTAACAGCCTTCGACAATGCTGTCCCCTGCGGCTCTTCTCTTGGTTTTGTAGTTAACGCGAAACCTAATTATTGTTCTAAAATAATGCTGACCTTAGTTACACTTACAAAATCGGTCAAAATCGGTCCAGACGTTTCGGGTGTATCCGTTTGTTCCGGCTAATCTCTAGTCAGCTAGACCGATTTCAGCAAACACATGGCAGAAAGCTGATTTTTGTGGCGTAACGTGGGATCGTAGGCTACTTTTATTTTAGAAACATTCCTCTATATTCCTCCAACACAGGGGTAGACGAAGTCTGAACGATTAAATCCTTCGACCCACCTTTCACCGAAGATTTGGGACAACGTGACAGGTAGCGACGAGCTTATCGTTGTTTTGCGTAGATTGTTAAAGAAATAAAACAGTTAAAAACATGTCAGTTTCCATTCATTATAAAAATATAACCTGTATTACAACAAATTATTAGTAAATTTCTTAGTTCGGAAAGCACATAGTTTTAATTAGAGTTTCAGCTCAATTTCGAAATCGCATCGCATCGTTCGTGACTAGATCAGGGCTCCCCAATGGACCTGGTGACGCCGAGGACGTGGGGGTCCGTGCAGTGGCGCAGCAGCTCGGATACCTGGCGAGACGATACAGTATCTTAACGTTTAAATGTTTATATAAATTTAGAATATTAATTATGTCATGGTTGGTAACTAGATATCAGTTACGTAACAAAGTGCTCCTGATATATCCTGTTATTCACATCCATTCACATCTTTTGCAGTAATTATATTATCTTAACCGGTGTTTAGGGCAGCCCAAACAAAATGAGCTAATCCTGCAAGTGATACTGATATCACAGAACAGACTCTACCGATTTCAGTGATACTATTCATTGTGTTATGAGTGCTACGAACGCGGTTAGTTTGAGCTATATACATAAAAAGCAATATGAATGTCCAATTCAGGATTGATTCTACCAGGCTTCTCGCGATCATTCAGGCGGATTGGCGATCGCTTTGTCACCAGTTGCTCATTTTAATCTGGTATTTTTCGAGATAGGTAGGGTAGGTAGGGCTCTCCCTCTGTCGCCTCTCGAGACACTGACGGACCGGGAGGATTCGGTATGCATGTAAATCTGTCAACTTCTTCGAAGGCGGGGTCGCTAGCAACTAGCTACAGGGGTCAGTTTATCGACCTGCTCCTCCACGCTGCAGCTGCACCGTCCTGGGAGTGGGCGCTGCCCCCCTCCGCCGCGCACCAGCCCCCGGAACTGCAACAATAGCCAGTGCACCGCGTACATGAGTATTTAGAGGTGCCTTCTGAAATAATCAAGAAAGTCACGATAGCAATCTTTAATCTTGAAACTTGAAGTTATGGTTAAATCTAGAAACTTCTAACTCTGCCCTCACTGTACATATTATAAGTAGCTACTTATCTCTGTTTTAATAATGTTAATGTTGAAAGACTAAAGAAACACTAATAAATGAAGTTACGATATCTATATATGTACACTGGTGTGCGTAATGATAATATTAGTAAAAAATATGAGTACAATTTGCGTATATATGACAGGTCATGTATTCAATAATAAATATAAAAAGTATGAAACATCAAAATCTCAATATATTTAAACGGAAACACATCTAAAGATGGAAGACCAATCGATAAATGTTGTCATTCAATAAATGACCTTTCATTTAACAAAGTGTAGTGCAATATCTCATGTGACATATACTTATCATGATCATCGTCATCATAACAGTCTAACAGAAGTCTACTACTGAACACCGCCTCTCTGGGATCGCCACATAGAAGGCCCTGTGTCATTTGCACCCATCGACTTCCGCAATGTTCTGGTCGTCACTGACATCTTGCAGGAGACATTCTAATACAGACAGTTGTGCAATCATGACTAAGAAGATATATTAATTAATAATAATACAAAATTAAATAAGTAAAAAGATTCATTAATTAATTTAAAGAATTCATTAATTAATTTATAATATATAATATAATACTTTATAGAAATAATAAATATATCAATAAAATCAAATTGCTATATGCTCTTTCAAGGTGTGTATTAAATATTTTTAAGAACTTCAAATAGAATTTTGAAACTCACTTGTGTGATGGAATAAGAAACAACAGATAGACCCACAAATACAGTCCGAGATATGTAGAAAAGTAGATTTACTCTTTAACATTTTCCCTTTAGTCTATACCCCAAGGAATAATATCATCATAGATGCCCAAGAATAATACCGTCCTAAGTACAAATGTTAGGTTAGGTTATGTTAGGTTAGGTTGCGAGGTGTCTGGTGGTGTGATCCTTAATCTGCCTGCCAAGCGTGGCGATTACACGGCACCCAGAGGCCTATGTCAGCAGTGGACTACTGCAGCTGTTAGCATGTGTGTACGTTATATAAATTATAATGCTAAGTCCGAAAGTAACATAAGCTTTTGTCGATTGCAGCATCTAAGTAGTAAAGCTTAGTTGTGTAACAGCCTTCGACTAAATGCTGCCCCCTGGCTCTTCTGAACATGGTAACTCCAAGCCCTAATTGTTCTTAAAATAATTCTAGCCATAGTTACACCTTACAACATCAGCTACCGCCAGTGAAAGTTCCGTCAAAATCCCGGTCCAGACGTTTTCAGGTGTCTGTCCGTTTGTTCAGCTAATCTCTGAGACGGCTAGACCGATTTCAACGGGACTTACACTAACGAAAAGCAATTTTTTTTATCGGCGTAACGTGGGATCGTAAACTACTTTTTATTTTAGAAACATATTCATATATTCCTCGAATACAGGTAGACAAGTCTAGACGATTAAATCCTTCCGACCCACCTTTCACGAAGATTTTGGGACAACGTGACGGGTAGCGACGAGCTTATCGTTGTTTTTGCCGTAGATTGTTAAAGAAATAAAACGGTTAAAACATGTCCAGTTTTCCATTCATTATAAAAATATAACACAATACAACAAATTATTAGTAAATTTCTTAGTTCGGAAAGGACATAGTTTTAATTAGAGTTTAAGCTCAATTTCAGTATCGCATCGCATCGTTCGTGACTAGATCCAGGGCTCCAATTGGACCTGGTGACGCCGAGGACGTGGGGGGTCCGATGCAGTGGCGCAGCAGCTCGGATACCTGGCGAGGAACGTGCAATTATCTTAACGTTTTTAAATGTTTATATATAATTAGAATATTAATTATGTCATGGTTAGTATTTAGATATCAGTTACACGTAACAAAGTGCTCTGATATATCCTGTTATTCATCCATTCACATCTTTGCGAGAGTATATTATCTTAACCGGTGTTGGGAGCCAGCCCAAACAAGGAAATGAGCTAATCCTGCAAGTGATACTGATATCTGAACAGGCTCTACCGATTTCGGTGATACTATTCATTGTGTTATAGTGCTACGAACGGTTAGTTTAGTATACATAAAAACAGCCTATGAAGTCCATTTCGGATTGATTCTACAGGCTTCTCGCGATCATTCAGGCGGATTGGCGATCGCTTTGTCTTAGTTGCTCATTATAATCTGGTATTTTGAGATAGGTAGGGTAGGTAGGGCTCTCTCTGTCGCCTCTCGAGACACTATTGGACCGAGGAGGATTCGTATCACACATGTAAATGTCAACTAGCTTCGAAGGCGGGTCGCCTAACAGCAACGCTAAGCTACGGGTCGGTTTGTGACCTGCTCCTCCGCTGCAGCTGCGCCGTCCTGGGGTAGGCGCTGCCCCCTCCGCCGCGCACCAGCCCCGGAACTGCGACAGCCAAATCCGTGCACCGACGTACATAGAGTATTTAGAGTGCAGCCACAAGCCAATCCAAGAAAGTCCACGATAGCCAATCTTTAATCTTGAAACTACTTGAAGTTGTTATAAGTTTAAATCCTAGAAACTTCTAACTCTGCCCTCACTGTACATATTATAAGTAGCTACTTATCTCTGTTTTAATAATGTTAATGTTGAAAGATACACGAAAACGCATAATAAGTATGAGATTGCGATATCTATATGTACTAGTGTACGTGAATAATGTTAGTAAAAATGAGTGTAATTTGCGTATATGACAGGTCATATTCAATAATAAAATACTAAAAAAAGTATAAAACATCAAAATCTCAATATATTTAAAGTAGAAACATACATCTAAAGATGGCCAGACCAATCGATAAATATTTGTCATTCAATAAATGACCTTTCATTTAACAAAAGAATGTAATTGCAATATCATATGACATGTACTTCTTATCATGATCATCATCATCACCAACAGTCTAACGAAATTCTGCTGCTGAACGCCACGCCTCTCCTAAGGATCGCCACGAGAAAGGTCCTGTCATTTTACCATCCGACTTCCACCGTATTCTGCAGGTCAATGTAGCATCTTGCGGGGCTAATACAGACAGTTGTATAATCATTGACTAAGAAGATATATTAATTAATATTTTAAAATTAAATAAGTAAAGAATTCATTAATTAATTTAAGTATTCATTAGTTAATTTATAATATATAATATAATATACTTTATAAATATGTATATATATCAACAAAAAAAATCAATTACTATATACTCTTTCCAAGGTGTGTAAAAGCATTTATTAAGGTTGTAAGGAAGAAAATATGGGAGGAACTGTTGCCAGGGTATGGTGTGGATGGTCGATTGCTAAGGGCTGTGCAGTCACTTTACTGTGACACATAAAGCCTGTGTGCAGGTAGGGCATGAGCCTGTCACCATGTTTAGCGTCCAAACAGGCGTAAAACAGGGTTGTCATGTCTTCCCGGCTATTCATACTGTATCTCGACAGCGCTGTTTTACAGAAGCTGAAAGATAGCTGTTTGGGTGTGGTGGGTGACATAAGTAAATTGTCTGCTTTATGCACATTGATGCAGTGCTTATAACAATCAGAGAGCAGAACTGCGAGCATTAGTCACGTGTGAAAGAAGGAATGTGAGAGAATTAATGGTCTCCGTTTGAATGCTAATAAAACTAAGGTTCTGGTATTTGAAAGGGACGAAGAAAGGCAAGTAGAAATTTGGGTAAATCAGGAATGTCTAGAACAGGTGAATGAAATTGTACTTGGGAAGTGCGTTTAGCCGGGATGGAAGATGTGATTTAGATGTGGACAGGCGTGTCGCTGCCGGGAACAAAGTCAATGGTGCCCTGACTGCGTTAATCAAAGGCAAGGCGTTGTGAAAAGTACTGCGCCTTGCAATACATAACACTGATGTTGGTACCAACTTTGTTATATGGCAACGAACCTGGGCAATGCCGGAAGAAGCATAAAGCAGATTGAATGCAGTGGAGATGCGATCTCTACCGTAAAATGTGCGGCCTTACCATGGCCGACCGAAAACGAACGAAGAGATTCACTTATTATGAGTTTGAAGATGACCTTGTCTCAAAAATGGATGAGGCGTGCTTCGATGGTTTGGGCACGTTGAGCGAATGAGTGAAGACCGAATGGTGAAAATATATAGCGCGAAAGTTAATGATAAAATTGTCAGGAGTGAATAGGACGCTCCAGACAGCAGACAAATTATCGAGAGGAGGAGATCCAAGGTACTCGGATACCTGGACGTGCATGTATGAAGAGATGATGAATCTGAAAGAAGCGAAAAGAAGTGACAGGATTCGTGACACTTGGCGATCTGTTCTCTGGCTACCCGTCAGGAATTGTGTGCGTGAGATATTAAATAAAAAAAAAAAATAATAAGGTGTGTAAATATTTTTAAGAACTTCAAATGGGAATTTTATATTATTCTTTTCTCCAATGTATATTACATATACAACAAATAAATAAATAAATAAATACGTTAATACGACACAGAAGACTACCAAGGTGATCGTGCCCGACTAATAATATCCTAGGAAAAGAGTTAATATTGTATTTCCAACATTATGCAAAATTTCTTTCGCGTGTTTATCTCCGCTAGAGATAGACTCTGTGTCCTAGACGAATTTAAATTCTTATTCAATGAATAAATACACAAATACTTTTGTCAAAAATTCGAACAAATCAAAATCAAACTTGAACTTCAATAGTATTTATTGATCCATACTAACAACATTAATTAAAATATGAAAACAAGTAGTTTTTAATTGTATGTTGCGTCTAACTTATCAAACATGGTTGCAACGTCGAATATTTAGCTGGTTTGCTCAATACAGCATCCTTTTAAGCCAATGTTAAAATAATATTTTTACACATTAGAAATATTATTAAAGTACCATTTTATAAATAGGCCGAATATTAATTTAAATTTAAATGTTTCACTATTGATTTATACAATTATCTATTAAAACTTAGTAAACTATAATTGACCGTTTAACTTGAACACTGAACATCTTTCAAAGTAACGTCCCTTTGAAACCAATGTTAAGATAGTATTATTATATAAGAAATCTTATTACAAATACTGTTTTATAAATAACCTCAGTATATTAAAATTAATCTTAAAACAATGGATTTATAATTATCCATTAAAACTATGTAAACATTAATTAACACAGCTATGAACACTGAAAAATTAGACAAAACAATATCTCTTTTTGGAAACATATTTAAAATACCATTGGACACATGGCCATAAATGGCCTTAGTTACATTTGGATTGAATAATTAAGTATGAATTTGTAATTATGTCTCAGAGCTCTTAACATTAATTAACCCAACAATACATACGTAGAAACATACATTGATAGGTTGAAAATCACATACGTGCACCGATGTCTCATGCGTAAGTATGCAAACTCACTTGTGTTATGGAATGAAAACAACGAATGAGCCACAAATACCCAGTCGAAGATATGTAGAAAAAGTAGATTTACTCTTTAACATTTCCCTTTAGTCTATATACTAAGGAATAATATCATCATAGATGCCCCAAGGAATAATACCGTCCTAAGTACAAATGTTAGGTTAGGTTATGTTAGGATTTAGGTTGCAGGAATAATCTTGGTAGTGCGATCGCCAATCTGCTTACCAAGCGGTAGCGATTACGGCACGCGAGAGGCCTATCATCCAGCAGTGGACTAAAGCTGTTATGTGTACGTTATATAAGTGTAATGTATAAGTCGAAAGTAACATAAGCTGTCGGTTGCAGCATCTAAGTAAGTAAGCTTAGTTGTGTAACAGCCTTCGACCGTACGCTAGCTCTTCTCGCGGTTTTGTAGTTAACGCGAAACCCTAGTGTGTTTCTAAAATAATACTAGCCTTAATTTACACCTTACAACATCAGCTACCATATTGGTTGTAAAATCGGTCCAGACGTTTTCAGGTGTCTGTCCGTTTGTTCAGCTAATCTCTGAGACAGCTAGACCGATTTCAACGGACTTACACTGGCGAAAGCTGATTTTTGTGGCGTAACGATAGGGATCGTAGGCTACTTTTATTTTGAAACATATTCACTATATATTCCTCGAATACAGAGGTAGACAGAAGTCAAGACGGTCAATCCTTCCGACCACCCTTTCACCGAATTTTGGGACAACGTGACAGGTAGCGACGACCTTATCGTTGTTTGTGAATTATTGAAAATAAAACAGTTAAAACATGTCAGTTTCCATTTTATTATAAAAATATAACACAATACAACAAATTATTAGTAAATTTCTTAGTTCGGAAATGGCACTGGTTTTGATTAGGTTTCAGCTCAATTTCAATATCGCATCGCATCGTTCGTGACTAGATCAGGGCTCCCAATTGGACCTGGTGACGCCGAGACGATGGGGGTCCGTGCGGTAGCCAACTCGGATACCTGGCGAAGACATTACAATTATCTTAACATTTTAAATGTTTATATATCATTTAGAATATTAATTATGTCATGGTTAGGAACTAGATATCAGTTACGTAACAAAGTGCTCTGATATGTCTATTATTCACATCTTTGCAGTATATTATCTTAACCGGTGTTAGGAAGCACCCCAAATAAAACAAGCTAATCACTGCAGAAGTGATACGTGTCACAGAACTGGGCTCTACCGATTTCAATGATACCATTTGTGTTGTAGTGCTACGAACGCAGTTGGTTGAGTATATACGCATAAAAACAGCCTATGAATGTCCATTTCAGGATTGATGATTCTACAGGCTTCTCCGCGATCATTCAGGCGGATTGTCGATCCTTTGTCACCAATTTTGCTCATTTTAATCTGGTATTTTTCGAATGGGTAGAATTAGTAGGGCTCTCCCTCTTGTCGCCTCTCAGGGACACTCACGGACAGAGGATTCGTATGCACATGTAAATCATCAACCCTAGCTTCGGCGGGGTCGCTAGCAACTAAGCTACGAGGGTCAGTTTGTGACCTGCTCCTCCACGCTGCAGCTGCTTCCGTCCCGTGGTGGGCGCTGCCCTCTCCCTAGGATCGCCACATAGAAATGTCCTGTGTCATTGCCATCGACTTCCGCAATGATCTGCAGTCGTCGCAGCATCTTGCGGAACATTCTAATACAGACAGTTGTATAATCATTGACTAAGAAAGATATATTAATTAATAATAATACAAAATTAAGTAAGTAAAAATTCATTAATTAATTTAAAATTCATTAATTAATTTATAATATATAATATAATATACTTAATATAATATACTTTATAGAAATATGTATATATATCAACAAAATCAAATTACTATATACTCTTTCAAAGGTGTGTAAATATTTTTAAGAACTTCAAATGGAATTTATATTCACTTTCTCCAATGTATGTACATATACAAGCAAATAAATAAATAAATAAATAAATACGTTAATACGACACCTAGAACTACAGGGTGATCGTGCCGACTAATGTCTAGGAAAGGAGTTAATATTGTATTTAACCGTATAAAAATTCTTTCGCCTGTTTATCTCCGCCAGAATGAACTCTGTGTCGATAGGCAGAATTTGATTCTATTCAATGAATAAATACACAAAAATACTGTTGTCAAAGTCAGACAAATCAAATTCAAACTTAGACTTCAATAAATGTTTATTGATCCATACTAACAACATTAATTAAAATATATGAAAACAAATGTTGTTTCTTAATTGTATGTTGCGTCTAACATCAAACATAGTTGCAGCATCGAATAACCCCCAGCTGGTTGTCAATACAACATCCCCTTACCCAAGCCAATGTTAAAATATTTTTACATTAAATATTATTAAAAGTACCATTTTTATAAATAAATGAATATTAATTTAAATTAAATGTTTCACTATTAATTTATACAATTATCTAATAAAACTTAGTAAACTATAATTGACAATTTAGCAGACACTGAACATCTTTCAAAACAACATCCCTTTTTAAAACCAATGTTAAGATAGTATTATTATATAAAATCTTATTACAAATACTGTTTTATAATAAATAGCCTCAGTATATTAAAATTAAATATTAAAAACAATGGATTTATAATTATCCGGTAAACTATGTAAACATTAATTAACACCAATAGCTATGAACACTGAAAATTAGACAAACAATATCTCTTTTTAAAACATATTACAAAATACCATTGGACACATGGCCATAAATGGCCTTAGTTACATTTGGATTGAATAGTCAGTATGAATTTGTAATTATATCTCAAGGCTCTCTTAACATTAATTAACAACAATACATACATTGAAAACATACATTGATAGTTGAAATCACATACATTTGCACCGATGTCTCGTACGTAAACAAACTCACTTGTGTTATGGAATGAGAAACAACAGAATGGGCCACACATATCGAGGTCCCGAGACAGAAAAATGAATTTACTCTTTAACATTTTCCCTTTAGTCTATATACTGAGATAATACCCGTCCTAAGTACCTGAAATGTTAGGTTGGAGTTATATGAGTTGGTTGCGAGGTGTCTGGTAGTGCGATCGCTTAGTCTGCCTGCCAAGCGTGGCGATTACGGCACGCGAGAGGCCTATGTCCAGCAGTGGACTACCTGGCTGTTATGTGTACGTTGTATAAGTGTAATGTATAAGTCGAAAGTAACATAAGCTTTTGTCGGTGCAGCATCTAAGTAAGTAAGCTTAGTTGTGTTACAGCCTTCGACCCAAATGCTGCCCCTGCAGCTCTCGCGGTTTTGTAGTTAACGAAAACCTAATTATTGTTTCTAAAATAATGCTAGCCAATTTTGCCTTACAACTCCAGCTACCGCCAGGAAAGTTCCGTCAAAATCGGTCCAGACGTTTCGGGTGTCTGTCCGTTTGTTCCGGCTAATCTCTGAACGGCTAGACCGATTTCAACTTGGGTTTACGCAACGAAAAGCTATTTTTGTCGGCGTAACGTGGAATCGTGAGCTGCACCTTTGAAACATATTCTATATATTCTCAGCTGAAGGTAGACAGAAGTCTAGACGATTAAATCCTTCCGACCACCTTTCACCGAAGATTTTGGGACAACCTTGAGGCAGGTAGCGACTGAGCTTATCGTTGTTTGCGTAGATTGTTAAAGAAATAAAACAGTTAAAACATGTCAGTTCCATTTTATTATAAAAATATAACACAATACAACAAATTAGTAAATTTCTTGGTTCCGGAAAGGACATAGTTTTAATTAGAGTTTCAGCTCAATTTCAATGTATCGCATCGCATCGTTCGTGACTAGATCCAGGGCTCCCAATTGGACCTGGTGACGCCGGACGTGGGGTCCGTGCAGTGGCAGCAGCTCGGAAGTAACTGGCGAGAACGTGCAATTATCTTAACGTTTTAAATGTTTATATATCATTTAGAATATTAATTATGTCATGACTCATGACTGCGAAAACAGGTGATGGATGCGCAGGTGTTCGGTGCTGACCTGGGAACGGATCACTACTAGGGGTCTGTTCGCGGGTTGGCGCCACCGGACAACGATACCAGAACCACAGTCGGTCGGTAGCATCCGAAGCTGGAAGCTTCAGGAAGCGGACACTAGGAATAAATATCAAGCGGGTAGCCAACTGGACAGCATTGGTGTTAGGAAAGAATGTGTGGAAGAAATATGGCAGAGCCTTAGAGATGGAATGGTTGGTGCAGCGGAAGACGTGTGTGGAACTGTGAAAGGGTAGTAGTAAAAGGGTGATGCATGGTGGAATGACGAAGTGAAGAAGCTGTAAATAAGAAGAAAATGGTTGAACTACTTGGCCTCTAGTAATGATAAGGATATGAGAGAGAAGAGGAAAGAAGATATAAGCTCCAGAAAGTTCACACGAAAGCATTGATTGAGGAAGTGCGTGAAAGGAGTAGAATGGAAGCGGACGAAGGTTGTCGCACAACTTCAAGGAGAACTCAAACTCTTCTGGAAAGAGGTTGGAAGGACCCAGGTGGTGCGACAGCCTTAGAATGAATAAAGTGCTTTCAGGAACCAATGACGTCCTCTCAGAAAAATCGGACGTCATGCAGCGATGGAGCAATTTTATAGAGATGTATGCGTGTGATGATCTTAGTGAGGATCCGGGGGTGACGCCGTGACTGGTACGCCAGACTCGGACCTCGATGACACTGAGGTCATCAGTATGAAAGATTGAATGTGCGATTAAGTTTGAAATGTGGTAAGGCTGCGGGACTAGACAGAGTTACTGCTGAAATGGTCAAGTATGGTGGGCCACGCGTCTGGGACAGCTTTCATCTGCTGTGCAATTTGTGCTGGCGAACGGGGGCTGTTCGGATGATTGGCGATCCGCAGTCATTGTGCCTTTATATAAAGGTAAAGGTTCACATTATGACTGCAGGTGCTATCGAGCGATCAGCTTGACCAGTTCAACAGTAAAGTTTACTCGAAGGTTTTGACACGTAGGATGCAAGATAAATCAGATTTCTATGGGAGGCACAATGCGGATTTAGACCTGGAAGAGGATGCACGGATCAAATGTTTTCTCTCCGCATGATCACGGAGAAGCTTCTGGCTGCTAACCAGAAGATTTTCTGTGCTTTGTGGATCTTGAGAAGCATTTGATAAGGTTGTAAGGAAGAAAATGTGGGAACTGTTGCCGGGGTATGGTGTGGATGGTCGATTGCTAAGGGCTGTGCAGTCACTTTACTGTGACTGTAAAGCCTGTGTGCAGGTAGGGCATGACCTGTCACCCATGTTTAGCGTCAAACGGGCGTAAAACAGGGTTGTGTCATGTCTTCCTGGCTATTCATACTGTATCTCGACAGCTGTTTACAAGCTGAAAGATAGCTGTTTGGGTGTGAAATTGGGTGACATAAAAGTAAATTGTCTGCTTTATGCTGATGATGCAGTGCTTATAGCACCATCAGAGCAGAACTGCAGGCGTGGTCGTGTGAAAGAAGAATGTAAATTAATGGTCTCCGTTTGAATGCTAATAAAACTAAGGTTCTGGTATTTGAAAGGGACGAAGAAAGAACGAAGTGCGAAATTTGGAGTAAATCAGGAATGTCTAGAACAGGTGAATGAAATTGTATACTTGGGAGTGCGTTTAGCCGGGATGGAAGATATGATTTAGATGTGGACAGGCGTGTCGCTGCCGGGAACAAAGTCAATGGTGCCCTGACTGCGTTAATCAAAAGGCAAGGCGTTGTGAAAAGTGCACGCCTTGCAATACATAACAGTGTTGGTACCGACTTTGTTATATGGCAGCAGAAACCTGGGTATGCCAGAAGAAGCATAAAAGCAGGTTGAATGCAGTGGAGATGCGATCTCTTCGTAAAATGTGCGGCCTTACCATGGCCGACCGAAAGCAAACGAAGAGATTCATAATGGCGGAGTTTTGAAAGATGACCTTGTCTCAAAAATGGATAAGGGCGTGCTTCGATGGTTTGGGCGTTGAGCGAATGAGTGAAGACCGAATGGTGAAGAAAATATATAGCGCGAAAGTTAATATTAAAGGTGTCGAGGTAGACCGAGATTAACTTTCGAAGACCATGTGAGCAAATTGCTCGAAGAGGAGGATCAAAGTACTCGGATACCTGGACATTGCATGTATGAAGAGATGATGAATCTGAAGAAGCAGAAAGAAGTATGTAGGGATCGTGACACTTGGCGATCTGTTCTCTCTGGCTACCGTCAGGGGATTGTGCGTGAAGATAAATAAAAAAAAAGCAATAAAATTATGTCATGATTTAGGAACTGGTATGATTACGTAACAAAGTGCTCTGATATATCCTGTTATTCCACATCCATTCACATCTTTGAGTATATTATCTTAACCGGTGTTGAACTGGCCAAACAAAACGAGCTAATCCTGCAAGTGATATGATATCATAGAACGAATACCAATTTCAGTGATACTATTCATTGTGTTATAGTGCTACGAGTAACGTTGGTTTGAGTATACATAAAAACAGCCTATGAAAGTCCATTTGGGATTGATTCTACGGGCTTCTCACCATTCAGGCGGATTGACGTCGCTTTGTCACCAGTTTGTCATTTAATGGTATTTTTCGAGATAGGTAGGGTAGGTGGGGCTCTCTGTCGCCTCTCGAGACACTGACGGACCGAGAGGATTCGTATGCACATGTAAATCATCAACTAGCTTCGAGCGGGGTCGCTAACCTAAGCCACGGGGTCAGTTTACTCTTTTCCTACTCCTCACATGGCCTGCATACTGCGTCCTGGGAGTGGGCGCTGCCCCCTCCCACCCACTGGCCCCGGAACACGACAGCCATCCAGTGCACCGACGTACATAAGTATTTGGGGTACTTCTAAGCTCAATCAAGAAAGTCACGATAGCCAATCTTTAATCTTGAAACTACTTGAAGTTGTTATAAGTTTAAATCCTAGAAACTTCTAACTCTGCCTCACTATTGCATGTATGAAGAAGATGATGATGAATCTGAAAGAAGCAGAAAGAAGTATGTAGGGATCGTGACATGGCGATCTGTTCTCTCTGGCTACCGTCAGGGATTGTGCGTGAAGATAAATAAATAAATAAATAAATAAATAAATAAATAAATAAATAAATAAATAAATAAATAAATAAATAAATAAATAAATAAATAAATAAATAAATAAATAAATAAATAAATAAATAAATAAATAAATAAATAAATAAATAAATAAATAAATAAATAAATAAATAAATAAATAAATAAATAAATAAATAAATAAATAAATAAATAAATAAATAAATAAATAAATAAATAAATAAATAAATAAATAAATAAATAAATAAATAAATAAATAAATAAATAAATAAATAAATAAATAAATAAATAAATAAATAAATAAATAAATAAATAAATAAATAAATAAATAAATAAATAAATAAATAAATAAATAAATAAATAAATAAATAAATAAATAAATAAATAAATAAATAAATAAATAAATAAATAAATAAATAAATAAATAAATAAATAAATAAATAAATAAATAAATAAATAAATAAATAAATAAATAAATAAATAAATAAATAAATAAATAAATAAATAAATAAATAAATAAATAAATAAATAAATAAATAAATAAATAAATAAATAAATAAATAAATAAATAAATAAATAAATAAATAAATAAATAAATAAATAAATAAATAAATAAATAAATAAATAAATAAATAAATAAATAAATAAATAAATAAATAAATAAATAAATAAATAAATAAATAAATAAATAAATAAATAAATAAATAAATAAATAAATAAATAAATAAATAAATAAATAAATAAATAAATAAATAAATAAATAAATAAATAAATAAATAAATAAATAAATAAATAAATAAATAAATAAATAAATAAATAAATAAATAAATAAATAAATAAATAAATAAATAAATAAATAAATAAATAAATAAATAAATAAATAAATAAATAAATAAATAAATAAATAAATAAATAAATAAATAAATAAATAAATAAATAAATAAATAAATAAATAAATAAATAAATAAATAAATAAATAAATAAATAAATAAATAAATAAATAAATAAATAAATAAATAAATAAATAAATAAATAAATAAATAAATAAATAAATAAATAAATAAATAAATAAATAAATGCATTAATATGACACCTAGAACTGAGGTGATCGTGCCCGACTTCATGTGTCTAGGAAAAGAGTTATTGTTCCAACATTATAAAATTTCTTTCGCCTGTTTATCTCCGCTAGAGATAGACTGTGTCGATAAACAATTTAAATTCTTATTCAATGAATAAATACACAAATACTGTTGTCAAAGGGTCAGACAAATCAAAATCAAACTTAGACTTCAATAAATATTTGACTGATCCATACTAACAACATTAATTAAAATATAAAGTAAATATTGTTTCTTAATTCCAATATTTAGTAACATCAAACATGGTTGCAGCATCTGAATAACCCCCAACTGGTTTGTCAATACAACGCCCTTGCAAGCCAATGTTAAAATAATATTTTTTACATTAGAAATATTATTAAAAGTACCATTTTTATAAATAGGCCGAATATTAATTTAATTAAATGTTTCACTATTAATTTATACAATTCTAATAAAACTTATTAAAAACTATAAGTGACCGTTTAACTTGAACACTAGACATCTTTCAAAACAACGTCCCTTTTAAAACCAATGTTAAGATGGTATTATTATATAAGAAATCTTACAAATACTGTTTTTATAAATAGCCTCAGTATGTTAAAATTAAATATTAAAAACAATGGATTTATAATTATCCATTAAACTATGTAAACATTAATTAACACCAATAGCTATGAACACTGAAAATTAGACAAAACAATATCTCTTTTAGGCTTATGTTGAAATACCATTGGACACATATTACATAAATGGCCCCATATGATTACATTTAGTTGAATAATTAAGTATGAATTTGTAATTATATCTCAAGGCTCTCTTAACATTAATTAACCCAAAAATACATACGGCAAACATACATTGATAGGTTTGAAAATCACATACATTGCACCGATGTCTCATGCGTAGTAGCAAACTCACACTTGTGTTATGATTAGAAACAACGAATGGGCCACAAATACAGTCGAGACATGTAGAAAAGTATATTTACTTTAACTTGTTTTTCCACTTTAATCTATACCCCAAGGAATAATATCATCATAGATGCCCCAAGGAGTATACCCGTCTAAAACACAAATGTTAGGTTGGGTTTGCAGGTGTCTGGTGGTGCGATCATGATCTGCCTGCCAAGCGTGGCGTTACGGCACGCAGGAGGCCTATGTCCAGCAGTGGACTACTGCAAGCTGTTATGTGTACGTTATATAAGTGTAATGTATAAGGTCGAGAGTAACATAAGCTTTTGTCGGTGCAGCATCTAGTAGTAAGCTTAGTTGGTAACGGCAACTGACTAAATGCTGCCCCTGCGGCTCTTCTCGCCCGGTTTTGTAGTTAACGCGAAACCTTGAGTATTGTTTCTAAAGTAATGCTTGGTTACACCTTACAACATCAGCTACCGCCAGTGAAAGTTCCGTAAAATCGGTCCAGACGTTTCAGGTGTCTGTCCGTTTGTTCCAGCCTAATCTCTGAGACAGCTGAACCGATTTAGCAGGACTTACACTAACCCGAAATAATTTTTGTGTGACGTGGGATCGTAGGCTACTTTTATTTTAGAAACATATTCACATATATTCCTCCAATGCAGGGTGAACAGAAGTCTGAACGATTGATCCTTCCGACCCACCTTTCTGCCGAAGATTTTGGACAACGTGACAGGTAGCGACGAGCTTATCGTTGTTTGCGTGACTGTTAAAGAAATAAAACAGTTAAAACATGTCAGTTTCCATTTATTATAAAATATAACACAATACAACAAATTATTAGTAAATTTCTTTGTTCGGAAGAACATAGTTTTAATTAGGTTTCAGCTCAATTTCAATATCGCATCGCATCGTTCGTGACTAGATCTGGGGCTCAATTGGACCTGGTGACGCCGAGGACGTGAGGATTGATCAGTGGCGCAACGCTCGGATATCTGGCGAGGAACGTGCAATTATCCTAACGTTTTAAATGTTTATATATCCATTTTAGAATATTAATTATGTCATGATTTAGAACTAGATATCAATTTAAAGCAATAAAGTGCTCCTGATATATCCTGTTATTCACATCCATTCACATCTTTGCAGTATATTATCTTAACCGGTGTTGGAGCTAGCCCAAACAAAATGAACTAATCCTGCAAGTGATACTGATATCACAGAACAGGCTCTACCGATTTCAGTGATACTATTCATTGTGTTATAGTGCTACAGTGCGGTTAGTTTGAGTATATATACATAAAAACAGCTATGAATGTCCATTTCAGGATTGATACAGGCTTCTCATGATCATTCAGGCGGATTAGCGTCTTTGTCACCAGTTGCTCATTTTAATCTAGTATTTTTCGAGATAGGTAGGAGTAGGGCTCTCCTCTGTCGCCTCTCAGAGACACTCACGGACAGAGAAGTTCGTATGCATGTAAATTATCAACTAGCTTCGGGCGGGGTTGCTAGCAACTAAGCTGGTCAGTTGTGACCTGCTCCTCCCATGCAGCTGCGCTTGCGTCAGGAGTGGGCGCTGCAACCCCGCCGCGCACCAGCCCCCAGGTTGCGACAGCCGTCCAAGTGCCGACTTACATAGAGTATTGGGGTGCCTTCACAGCTCAATCCAAAGAAAGTCACGATAGCCAATCTTTAATCTTGAAACTACTTGAAGTTGTTATAAGTTTAAATCCTAGAAACTTCTAACTCTGCCCTCACTGTACATATTATAGTAGCGTACTTATCTCTGTTTTAATAATGTTAATGTTGGAGTCTACGAAAACATAATAAATTGTAGATTGCGATATCTATATGTACACTGGTGTCACATGTGATAATGTTAAGTAAAATGAGTGTAATTTGCGTATATGACGGGTCATATTCAATAATAAAATACTAAAAAGTATAAAACCACAAAATCTCAATATATTTAAACAGAGACATACTAAAGATGGTAGACCAATCGATAAATGTTGTCATTCAATAAATGACCTTCATTTAACAAAGTGTAATTGCAATATCTCATGTGACATACTTCTTATCACATGATCATCGTCATCATAACAGTCAACAGTCTACTGCTGAAATACACACGCCTCTCTAGGATCGCCATGAAAGGTCCTGTGTCATTTTACGCCATCGACTTCCCGCAATGTTCTGCAGGACGTCGCAGCATCTTGCGGGAGACATTCCTAATACAGACAGTCGTATAATCATTGACTAAGAAAGATGACCAATTAATAATATAAAATTAAATAAGTAAAAATTCATTAATTAATTTAAAGATTCATTAGTTAATTTATAATATATAATATAATATACTTTATAGGAAATATATATATCAACAAAAATCAAATTGCTATATACTCTTTCAAGGTGTGTAAATATTTTTAAGAATTTCAAATGGGAATTTTATATTCTTTCTCCAATGTATATTACATATACAAGCAAATAAATAAATAAATACGTTAATATGACTACCTAGAACTGGGGTGATCGTGCCCGACTAATGTCTAGGAAAGAGTTAATATTGTGTACAACATTATAAAATTTCTTTCGCCTGTTTTATCTCACATAGAGATAGACTCTGTGTCATTAGACAATTTAAATTCTTATTCAATGAATAAATACACAAATACTGTTGTCAAGTCGAACCAATTCAAAATCAAACAGTCTTCAATAAATGTTTATTGATCCATACTAACAACATTAATTGAAATATGAAAACAAATGTAGTTTTTAATTTATGTTGCGTCTAACATCAAACATGGTTGCAGCATCAGGAATAAGCAATAGTTTGTCAATACAACATCCTTTTAAGCCAATGTTAAAATAATATTTTTACATTGAAAATTGATAAAGTACCATTTTATAAATGAGCGAATATTAATTTAAATTAAATGTTTCACTATTAATTTATACAATTATCTATTAAAACTTAGTAAACTATAATTGACCGTTAACTTGAACACTAGACATCTTTCAAAACAACGTCCCTTTTAAAACCAATGTTAAGATAGTATTATTATATAAGAAATCTGATTACAAATACTGTTTTTATAAATAGCCTCAGTATATTCAAATTAAATATTAAAACAATGGATTTATAATTATCCATTAAAACTATGTAAACATTAATTAACGCAATAGCTATAGACACTGAAAAATTAGACAAAACAGTATCTCTCTTTTGGAAACATATTTAAAAATACCATTGGACACATGGCCATAAATGGCCTTAGTTACATTTGGATTGAATAATTAAGTATGAATTTGTAATTATATCTCAAGGCTCTCTTAACATTAATTAACCCAACAATACGCACGTAGAAACATACATTGATAGGTTGAAAATCACATACATTGCACCGATGTCTCAATGCGTAGTAGCAAACTCACTTGTGTTATGGAATAAGAAACAACGAATGGGCACAAATACAGTCGAGACATGTAGAAAAAATTAGATTTACTCTTTAACATTTTTTCCTTTAGTCTATATGCCCCAAGGAATAATATCATCATGGATGCCCCAAGGAATAATACCCAGTCCTAATTACAAATGTTAGGTTGGGTTACTCTTGGGATTGGGTTGCGAGGTGTCTGGTAGTGCGATCGCCAATCTGCCTGCCAAGCATTAGCGATTACGGCGCATGAGGCCTATGTCAACAGTGGACTACTGCAAGCTGTTATGTGTGTACGTTATATAAGTGTAATGTATAAGTCGAAAGTAACATAAGCTTTGTCGGTGCAGCATCTAAGTAAGTAAGCTTAGTTGTGTAACGGCCACTTCGACTAAATGCTGCCCCTGCGGCTCTTCTCGCGGTTTTGTAGTTAACGCGAAACCTAGTGTGTTTCACAAAATAATGCTATTATAGATTTACAACATCAGCTACCGCCAGTGAAAGTTCCGTCAAAATCGGTCCAGACGTTTCAGGTGTCTGTCCGTTTGTTCAACTAATCTCTGAGACGGCTGAACCGATTTCAACGGGACTTTCACTGGCAACTTAATTTTTTGTAATAACACGTGGGATCATCGACTACTTTTATTTTAGAAACATGTTCTATATATTCCTCAATACAGAGAGGTAGACAGAAGTCTAGACGATTAAATCCTTCGACCACCTTTCACCGAAGATTTTTGGGACAACGTGACAGGTAGCAACGAAGAGCTTATCGTTGTTTTGCGTAGACTGTTAAAAATAAAACAGTTAAAACATGTCAGTTTCATTATTATAAAATATAACACAATACAACTTAAAATTATTAGTAACTTTCTTAGTTCGGAAAGGACATAGTTTTAATTAGGTTTCAGCTCAATTTCAATATCGCATCGCATCGTTCGTGACTAAATCAGGGCTCCCAATTGGACCTGGTGACGCCGAGGACGACCAGGGGTCCGTGCAGTGGCGCAGCAACTCGGATACCTGGCGAGGAACGTGCAATTATCTTAACGTTTTAAATGTTTATATATCATTTAGAATATTAATTATGTCATGGTTGGAACTAGATATCGGTTACGCAGCCAACAAAGTGCTCTGATATATCCTGTTATTCCACATCCATTCATCTTTTGCGAGTATATTATCTTAACCGGTGTTGGGAGCTGGCCGACAAAACGAGCTAATCCTGCCAGTGATACTGATATCACAGAACGGGCTCTACCGATTTCAGTGATACTATTCATTGTGTTATAGTGCTACGAACGCGGTTAGTTTGAGTATATACATAAAAAACAGCCTGAAAGTCCATTTCAGGATTGATTCTACAGGCTACGCGATCATTCAGGCGGATTGGCGATCGCTTTGTCACCAGTTGCTCATTATAATCTGGTATTTTGAGATAGGTAGGGTAGGTAGGGCTCTCCTCTGTCGCCTCTCAAGAGACACTGACGGACCGGGAGGATTCGTATACATATAAATCATCAACCCCTAGCTTCGAAGGCGGGGTCGCTAACCTTAAGCTACGGGGTCAGTTTGTGACCTGCTCCTCCACGCTGCAGCTGCGCCGTCCTGGGGTGGGCGCTGCCCCTCCGCCGCGCACCAGCCCCGGAGCACCGACAGCCGTCCAAGTGCCGACATTACGCGCCGTGTTAGAGTGCCTTCACAAGCCAATCCAAGAAAGTCACGATAGCCAATCTTTAATCTTGAAACTACTTAAAGTTTATTATAGTTTAAATCCTAGAAACTTCCTGTCTGCCCTCACTGTACATATTATAAGTAGCTACTTATCTCTGTTTTAATAATGTTAATGTTGAAAGATACACGAAAACGCATAATAAGTATGAGATTGCGATATCTATATGTACACCGGTGTGCATGTGATAATGTTAGTAAAATGAGTGTAATTTGCGTATATGACAGGTCATATTCAATAATAAAATACTAAAAGTATAAAACATCAAAATCTCAATATATTTAAACGAAACATACATCTAAAGATGGTAGACCAATCGATAAATGTTGTCATTCAATAAATGACCTTTCATTTAACAAAGTGTAATTGCAATATCTCATGTGACATGTACTTCTTATCATGATCATCGTCATCATAACAGTCTAACAGAAGTCTGCGACATACGCCTCTCCTGGGATCGCCACATAGAAAGGTCCAGTGTCATTTGCACCCATCGACTTCCCGCAATGTTCTGCGGGTCGTCACAGCACATCTTGCGGGAGACATTCTAATACAGACAGTTGTATAATCATTGACTAAGAAGATATATTAATTAATAATAATACAAAATTAAATAAGTAAAGGAATTCATTAATTAATTTAAAATTCATTAGTTAATTTATAATATACTTAATATAATATACTTTATAGAAATATGTATATATATCAACAAAAATCAAATTATATATACTTTCAAAGGTGTATATAATCTTTTAAGAACTTCAAATGGGAATTTTATATTCTTTTCTCCAATGTATGTACATATAAGGCCAATAAATAAATAAATACGTTAATATGACACCTAGAACTGAGGTGATCGTGCCCGACTAATGTCTAGGAAAAGAGTTAATATTGTATTTCAACATTATAAAAATTTCTTTCGCCTGTTTTATCTCCGCTAGAGATAAGACTCTGTGTCGATAGGCCGAATTTAAATTCTTATTCAATGAATAAATACACAAATACTGTTGTCAAGAGTCAGACAAATCAAAATCAAACTTAGACTTCAATAAATGTTTATTGATCCATACTAACAACATTAATTAAAATATGAAAACAAATGTAGTTTCTTAATTGTATGTTGCGTCTAACATCAAACATGGTTGCAGCATCGAATAACCCCCGGCTAGTTTGTCAATACAACATCCCTTACCCAAGCCAATGTTAAAATAATATTTTACATTAGAAATATTATTAAAAGTACCATTTTTAATAAATAGCGATAAAATCTACTGCTGAACATACGCCTCTCTAAGATTAACATTATTAAACAGAGATAAGTAGCTACTTATATGTACAGTGAGGGCAGAGTTGAAGTTTCTAGGATTTAAACTTATAACAACTTCAAGTAGTTTCAAGATTAAAGATTGGCTATCGTGACTTTCTTGGATTGGCTTGTGAAGCTCTAAATACTCTATATTACGTCGGTGCGCGGACGGCTGTCGCAGTTCCGGGGCTGGTGCGCGGCGGGAGGGCAGCGCCACTCCCGGGACAGGCAACTGCGGCGTGGAGCAGGTCCTGACTGACCCCAGCCAGCAGCTGCTAGCGGCCCCGCCTTCCAAGCTAGGGGTTGATGATTTACATGTGCATACGAATCCTCTCTGTCCGTGAGTGTCTCGAGAGGCGACAGAGGGAGAGCCCCTACCCTACCTATCTCGAAAATACCAGATTAAAATGAGCAAACTGGTGACAAAGCGATCGACAATCGGCCTGAATGATCGCGGAAGCCTGTAGAATCAATCCTGAAATGGACATTCATAGGCTGTTTTTATGTATATACTCAAACTATTACGTTCGTAGCACTATAACACAATGAATAGTATCACTGAAATCAGTGAGCCCGTTCTGTGATATCAGTATCACTTAGGATTAAGCTCGTTTTGTTTGGGCTAGCTCCTAACACCGGTTGAATAATATACTCGCAAAGATGTGAATGGATGTGAATAACAGGATATATCAGAGCACTTTGTTACGTAACTGATATCTGGTTCCTAACCAGCAGCACCAATTAATATTCTAAATGATATATAAACATTTAAAACGTTAAGATAATTGCGTTCCTCATGGTACCCGGCTGCATATGCGCGACCCCACATCTCAGCGTCACCAGGTCTAATTAGGAGCCTGAATCTAGTCACGAACGATGCGATGCGATATTGAAATTGAGCTGAAACTCTAATTAAAACTATGTCCTTTCCACGAACTAAGAAATTTACTAATAATTTGTTGTATTGTGTTATATTTTTATAATAAATGGAAACTGACATGTTTTAACTGTTTTATTTCTTTAACAATCTACGCAAAACAACGATAAGCTCGTCGCTACCTGTCACGTTGTCCCAAAATCTTCGGTGAAGGTGGGTCGGAAGGATTTAATCGTCTAGACTTCTGTCTACCTCTGTATTGGAGGAATATATGTGAATATGTTTCTAAAATAAAAAGTAGCCTACGATCCACGTTACGCCACAAAAAATCAGCTTTCTGCCAGTGTAAGTCCCGTTATGAGTCGTCTAGCCGTCTCAGAGATTAGCCGGAACAAACGGACAGACACCTGAAACGTCTGGACCGATTTTGACGGAACTTTCACTGGCGGTAGCTGATATTTGTAGGTGTAACTAAGGCTAGCATTATTTAGAAACAATAATTAGGGTTTCGCGTTAACTACAAAACCGCGAGAAGAGCCGCAGGGGCAGCTAGGTTAGAGTTAGGACAGGTTAGGTTCCCAGGTGGCGGATAGAGAATGCCACATCACGGTTGTGTGTGGTACCGGGAAACCGGCGCGGACCAAAACTGGCTGGGTTCAGGGCGTACCCTCGGTTTCATTCGGAACTGAGAAACGGCTTAGGGCAAGATGCTCTGTAAGGCGGGCCTTCAAGGCGGGCCTCGGTTACTCCAGTATCCCTCTTTCATGAGAGGACAGTGGATGTGACAGGTGCGGCGTTGTGTTAACGTAGTCGTTTTCGACCGGCGTCGGACCACCGTAATCTCTATGGGGACCGGGGGCTCCTGGGGAGGAGGGTTATACAAGGCCGCAGGAAAACCTCTTTAAAAATAACCCCAATCTCAAGGTCTAGCGTGCCGATGGGATGAATGGCTGAAATTGCCCAGTCACTAGCGCTTTGGGGGAAGGGGATTTTCAGGGACCAAACCCTGCAAAGGAAAAAAGAACAAAAATGAACGCAGTACCTAAAACATAACTACCCAGGGTGGCGAATCCACCCCAGGCCTAGCTCAGGCTGCCCCATCGTATCTGGGCGGGGCAGGCACTGCATCCAAGAGACACTAACACGAAAACGTGTGTTCCCGAACATCTGGGGACAAAAATAAAGGAAAGTGATGCCGGGAGAAGCGTCGATCACAACACGTGACCGTCGTGGGCATTGCTCCTTGGGCACTCCCGTTAGTCTGGCAGGTGAGGTGATGGAGGGGTATCCGACGTATCCTTTGCGTCACTAACATCTACCACTTCTTCAAAGGCAGGAAGAAAAAGGAGAGCGGGACCATCTGCAGGCCAGGGCTGCTAAAGTTACGGCGATTTGCCACGGCCTCTGATGAGGAAACAAGAACCGAGAAGGAAATATTTGGGTCCTCGAGGACGCCAACAAATACTAGATCTAAGAAAAATCTTCCTGATCCTGAAGGCAGCCAGTAAACTACGTTCTCATACCTTCTCGAACTGGATAGTACATTGCTGTACAACTACAGGCCATAGAGTCAGTGGCGGATCGGTCTAAGAATTTAAAAGGTGACTTTGTTCGCGGAATAAGACTGGCCGTGCGACACATACAAGCCGCGACTCACGAATTTGCAAGGAGATCTGCTGCGGATGACCTTGTAGCGAGACTGGAAAAAGTAGGTTCTTGTTCAGGAGCTCTCCAGTCTAAACACCAGAATGGAGCAGCTTACTGAGGAAATCAGTAACCTCGGAAGAAGTCCAGGTACCAGCCGGTCCAAATCGGTACAAGAGCCACCCGGGTCAGTCGCCATCAGCTGCACTGACCTGAGGCAGAAGAGGAACTGATGGAGCGAATTCGTGCCTTGATCGAGAATAAGCTGGTTGCCTTCGAGGGCAAAGTTGTTCAAATAAGGCACTTCGTCCACCACTGAAATCCAAGAGCAGACTTGAACACAAAAGGGTTACCACTCCCTCAGGCTGCTCCGAAAGCAAAAAAGAAAAAATTGCGAAGGAATAAACCTTCCTATCCACCAGTGGCGGACCTACCTCCTACGCCGGCGCCAGCGTCGATGCATACATCTGCACACGTCCAGGGAGCTTTCATGGGCTGACGTAGCCAAAAGCCTCAAAACTCGAAGATCAAACAGGGCCGAAAGAATGGCATTTGGTGGCAGAGAGAAAGGTAAAGAAAATGACAAAAGGAGGAAGACTTTGCGTGCCCCAACAACTGCACAACAATATAGTTCTTTACCGGAAGGCTCTACCATTACATATGCCAAAGTAATGGTAAAGCCAAAGGCAAAAATCAGCTGACCGATTGCGGAATCGATTCTCTTCTTCGCCAAAAGAGGGCTATAACAGGGGTTTACTTCTGGAAATCAGTGGCCCTGACTGTAATACAAGAGCTGACAAACTTGCGACAAAATGCAGGAGGTCCTCTCAGGGCTAGATATCACATCAACCCTTAACGAAAACGGCTGATGTTCGACTGAGGATCTCGACGATGCGGTCAGTCCTACGGAGCTTGCTGCAGCGGTCGCAGAAGCTGGCGGATGCTCTATAGAAGAAATTAAAATAGGAGATATCCGTCAGACACCCACCAGTATGGGGACATGCTGGCTGCGTTGTCCGGTCACAACGGTTCGCAAATTAGCAACTGCTAAGCGGATAAGTGTTGGTTGAGGATCTGGCTCGCGTGGACATTCTGGAGCCTAGGCCTATGCACTGCTTCCGGTGCTTAGAAAAAGGCCACGTTGGTAGTCGATGTCCCAACAAAGTCAACCAGGGTGACCGATGTTACGCCTGCGGAGAGCCTGGTCTGGGGCAAATCAGTGCACAGCCTCGGTACTGAAATGCCCATTGTGTTCAGATTTAGGTCGCCCATCTGACCACAGACTAGGAAAAGGTGTGGCTCATCTGCCAAAAAGCTTGGTGCAAGCCAAATAACTCCGGCTTCCCGCTTTAACGTCGGCTGCAGATGCAATACTGAACCAAGCGGGCTCAGAAATGGAGGTTGTTGAGAATCAACTTCCCGCCCCTGAAAGTCCTCCAGGGTAACCTAAACCACTGCCGCAATGCCCAGATCTGCTTATGCAGACCATTGCGGAGTGGCAGGAATTGCCCTAGCAGTAATGTGGAGCCTTACGTTGTTCCTGATCATACCCGCTGGTTTGGCGATAACTCGGGCTCCGTAGCCATCTACTGGGGAGCGGAGGGTGTCCCACCCTGCACCTTATTGGGAAAGGGGCAGGGCTTTGTTGCAGTGCAATGGGGCACCTTGGCCATCGTTAGCTGTTATGTCTCTCCCAACAGGTCACTCGCCGACTACGAGTTGTACCTAGACGGGGTAGCGAACTGCATTCACAGGTGTCTACCTCATCCACTGATTGTCCTGGGGACTTTAACGCACATGCCAGGGCATGGGGTAACCCCAGAGATAGTCCGAGGGGAGAGGTCATAAAAGAATGGGCAGCTGGACTGGACCTCCGACTTATAAATCAAGGTTCCGTGAGCACATGCGTGCGATGGCAGGGGAGTCGGTCGTGAATATGTCTACGAAGCAGACGCCAGTACACCAGAGCCCGAAGGAGGAGAAGGCGAGCTCCGGCCGAAGAGGTAGCCAGACTGTATAAGGCATACCGAGCGGCTACAAAAGCGTTGCAGTTTGCAATTACCAATGCCAAGTCTCGGTCCTGGCATGAGCTCCTGGAGGGACTCAACAGGGATCCGTGGGGACGTCCATACCGGATGGTACTGGGCAAACTCCGACCTTGGATGCCCCCTCTTACGGAATCCCTTGATCCGGAGCTGCTGGGAAGAGTGATCAATTCACTTTTCCCGGTGGGTTGGGCAAGTCCCTCTGTCACCTCGAAGGTCGTCGGAGTGGCATGACGAGATGCGGGTAACCGTACAGGAGTTGGACCCCCTATCTGCAAGGCGTGATCGCGGACTACTTGCGCGACAGGTACATTTTGTACATAGACAAAGACGGCAGAAAGATCCGGAGGGAGATCCAGTGCGGTGTTCCGCAGGGTTCGGTGCTGGGCCCATTACTGTGGAACATCGCCTACGACGCGGTTCTGCGTGTCGATCTTCCCGCTGGCGTCAACGTAGTTTGTTATGCAGACGACACCCTGGTGGTCGCCAGTGGGAACGCACGAGGAAGGACCAAGGCTCTGCCGAGCTTGGGGTGGAAATCGTCGTCGCCAGAATTCACGAGTTGGGATTAGAAATAGCGCCGCACAAGACCGAGGCGCTATGGTTCCTAAATTGCCAGGGCAGGAACCACCCGACTCGTGTGTGTCCGAGTAGGTGGGTCTGAAGTCAGAGTGGGGAGGCACATGAAATATCTGGGCCTCCTACTGGACGATCGCTGGGGCTTCGAAGAGCACTTCGAGCGCCTAGTTCCCCGAATAGAGAGGGTGGCGGGTGCTATGCATAGACTGCTGCCCAATCTGGGGGACCGGGTGAAGAAGTTCGCCGCCTCTATGCTGGAGTCGTCCGATCCGTAGCCCTTGCGGGGCGCCGGTGTGGGCGAAAAGGCTAACCATCCGCCGATGTAGAACCAAAATCTACAGTGTGCAACGACGGATGGCCATACGGATTGTGCGAGGATACCGCACGATATCCTTCGAGGCGGCAACTGTCCTGGCTCGCTTTCCGCCTTGATATACTGGCGGAAATGGATGCGCGGGTGTATAACCGAATACGCATCCTCCGCCAGGGCGGTGATAGCGAGCCAGTAGAGGCGTTCGAGGCCATTAAGCGGCAGGAACGTCAGAATGCCTTCGAGACGTGGCGTGTTCGGCTTAGTGAAGAGCGACACGCGCGCAGACGCGTCGTCGAGGCGTTTCTGCCGGTCTCGAGGCCTGGCTCCAGCGACGGAGAGGAAGACTCACCTACAGACTTACACAGGTACTTACCAGACATGGCTGTTTCGGTGATTATCTGTGTAAGATCGGACGTGAGGCGACGGCGAACTGTTTCCATTGCGGTGGGACGATCCAGGACTCTGCATCGCATACTCTCGGGGTTTGCCCAACATGGGAAGCAGAGCGGAGTATCCTGGTGAGCCGCATTGGACGAAACCTCTCCTGCCAGCAGTCGTGTCGGCGATGCTGAGCGGGGATTCGGCATGGGGGCCGTAGCCGCTTTCTGTGAGACCGTGATGGCCCAGAAGGAGGCTACTGAGCGGGATCGAGAGAGGACAGATCCTGCTCGGAGGCGGGGCCATCGAGGCGCAGTTGTGCCTCGTCACGGCCCTCCTAACAATGGTGTTCCCCTACCAGAAACGGGGCCTCAAGAGTCGCGGGCGCCCGGGGCGCGAGCTCCGAATGCTCATTAAAGCGACTCTGAGGCGAGGAGTGGCTCGACGTGGTCTCGAGCCACCGTGGTAGCACCGCGGATTCTGGGGCAACGTTGTTGCTCCGGGAGAGCTATCTTAGCCAAGCGTAAGAGGGGCCACGGTTGCGTTCCGAACGGAGATCCCGTGACCCCTTCTCAACGCTGATGGTGACCACTGTGGGTTTTAGTCGGTGGAGTCTGACATAACCCAGCTCTCTTCCCGGAGGCTGGGTATCCATAATGGATTTCCCGATAAAAAAAAAAAAAAAAAAAAAAAAGGTTAGGTTAGGTTAGGTTAGGTTAGGTTAGGTTTTTTTTTTTTTAATATTTCTGACATGGGAGATCAGGGACCTTATCGCTCTTTTCTTAATTTTGTCAGTGTTCTTTTTGACGTTCAATATTTTTTTTTTTTTTTTTTTTTTTTCTTTCATTATCTTTATTTCATATGACTTAACTTTCTTACTTATCTCCTATGACACTATTTATCTTCATTGCGTTGTTCCTATTATTACATTAGCTTACTTACAATACTACCATCTTAGAATATATTAGTATATTGATAATCTTATGCTATTTATCATTACACTTTTCTGCTTCTATATACTTAGAACCTTTCTTATACTTTCTTACTTAAGTAATTGTAATTATATAATTTCTCATATTATATATTCAATTACCTATTACTATTTCTACGCAATAATTAATATCATGTTGTACTTATTTCCTTATAGTTACAATTATTCTTATATATCTATTTATTTCTATCAGTTGTTTGTTTAGCTATATGTTTACAATATTCTAGAAATTTATTTCTAATTTCTTTGTCTCTTATTAAACTATGTATTTCCTCTTTTGTTATTTTTATTTTTAATTCCAACTCTAATTCTGTTCTTATTTTATAGTATCTAGGGCACTCCGCAATGAGATGTACAATTGACTCAGGCTGTTCATTATTGCATACACATGCGGGGTTCTCCTTACATTTAAAACGATGAAGATATTCGGAGAACCCCCCATGGCCGGTCAACACTTGTGTCAACAGTGGGTCTAGCTCTATCTTCCTAATTATTGGGTAAGCATCTAAGGCATCCGGAAAAAATATTTTTGTTGTTGTGGCCGTGCTTTCCTCTTTATATCTCCGATTCCATTCCTCAAGCGAGTCCATTCGGATTTCACGCTTGACAAATGAAATCGGACATTTGTCGTAATGAGGTTTTGTTTTCATTTTTAATGCAGCCTCTTTAGCCAGTGCGTCTGCCCTTTCATTTCCCTCCACCCCACATGCTTTTACCCAATGAAAGATAAGATTGAATTTTTAGGTTTTAAATTCTCACTTACCTTTACCGCTAGTGGGTGGAGAGAATCACCACTACTAATTGTCTCCAGGGCAGCTCTAGAATCGCTGTATATGTTACAGCTACGCGAAGTCTTTAATGCCACTTTAGTGGCTTCAAGCAAAACCAACATTTCCGCCTGATAGACGGTGCAGAAGTGGTCCAGTTTTAACTTTTAGTATTCGTTTCGGCAGCTCCGTCCCAAATGGACAAGGCTGCACCTCAATTTTCCTTCAATTTTGCTTCCGTCTGTAAATATCCTAATCTCTGAATTAATTGTTTGATCCACTTGTACACCGTCCCCAGGCATACGAAATTTGGCCCCCACCTGCTCCACAGGATGTGGTAATTTAACGTATTGAACCTGTCTCTCCAATTCTCGGTCACCAACCACCCGTCGGAGTATCCTTTTTACTTCGTACATTGTTGCTGTCTCCTGAATCCTAAGGTCCAGGGAAGCAAACCAGCAGTAATGAACCCGAGTTCAGAGGAGACGGTTCTCTATACCCTACGATTCTCTGTACGAATCCGCGTTGGACCGAGTTGAGAAGTTTTCTCGTTTGCAGCTTTTCGGCAGCTGGTGCCCAGGCGTTTGCTGCATAGAGAATCACTGGTTCCACTACCGCCACGTAGATAGTTCTCACTATCTCCAGATTCAGGCCCCAGTTAATTTTTGCCGCTTTGGATAGCTGTCTATATATTCCTTGAGCCTTCCTACAGATGGTCGAATATGGGTATTGAAAGTTAATTTGGAGTCAATAGTAAGCCCAAGTATTTTTACTTCGCTGGAATACTCAATTTCCTCCCACCCATGGTTAGAGCTGGCGAGTCATATTTTAGTTTATTGGTAAATATTACAGCCTTGGTTTTATGTGGCGCAAAACGTAATTTATTTTTGACTCCCCAGCTCCAAACATGCGCGAGGATGGCATTAGCTCGTCTGCTTCTCGAACTCATCCTGAAACCATGATAACCACGTCATCCGCGAATGCTTGACAGTGTTCACCCTGAGTCTCCACCGATTTAAACAGCAAGGTCTAAAAGTAGACCACAGGGTGGGTCCACCTATTGAGCCTTGTACGCACCCCTTTGTTGTCTTTTTAGACTATTTCCGCTCAACAAACCTGACGCACTGTTCTATCGTCAAGATAGCTGTCTATCAGTCGCCTCAGGTTTGCACTGATCCGGTCTCTGCTAGTCTGCAGCGTATCGCTTATTTTAAGCATTCAAGCTCCCTCTATGTCTAAGGAGACAAGTACAACTAGTTTTTCTTCTTTAACTCTGTTTTAATGTACTGTACTATGTCATAGAGTCCTCGGCTTCGCGTTGAGGCATAAAGCCTGTTTTTACTAGCCCAGCATGATGTGCACAGTCATCTGATCAACATTTTTCTAAAATCTTGCCCAGGACTGGCAGGAGGCCAATGGGCCTATAGGACTTAGAGGTGCATGTAATCCTTTCTTCCCGGCTTCGGCAACGCAACTACTACGGCTTCTTTCCAACTCTTCGGGAAACAAGCCAACTCCAGCCTTGTTAATGCCAGAAAGAGATCGGTGTTCAGGGTGATGGCTGCTTTACAAATATCTGCAGTTAGCCCATCAATGCCAGGTGCTTTCTTAGCGTTAAAACTTGATGCGGACCATAAGAGTTCTTCTCTTGTAAAGGGCAGGTCCTTGCAGATGTCTTGAGCCACATTTACCATCGTCGCTAACTCAAAATATATTTATGGTCACCCTTTCTCCATGAGTTCATCCTCTGGATAGAAACTGTCCGCTAAGATTCTGCTTGGATTCCATGCTTCCCGTTTTTCGTCATAGTTAAGGGGTCTCCTGTCTCACTTCCGTTCTGCCAATCGCCTGTAGATACCCTCCCACATGGTTTCTCTTTCCTGTCTGCTACAAAACTGTTTCCAACTGGTTGTCACAGACCTTTTCACCACCCGCCAATGGTATTTTCTTTTATCGCGATATACTGCTCGACGACCCATTCTCTTCGAATTTGACACCGCACAAGATATTGACGTTTCTTCTGGATACTTCTCTTTTGAGTTCCTCAGCTCCTCATTCCACCAGGGTAACTCTATTCGCTTTTGCACTTAGTCTTGGCATGTACCTCACAGGCATCAACTAATGACTTTGAGTAATTTTGGATGTAATTTTCTAATGTTGCTTTGTTTTCTATTTCTTTTATTTTGTTGTTTAAATTTTTGTGTTGACAAAGCTGAGTTGGTTTGTAAAACTCGCCCCAGTTTGCTTTCATATGTTATATTTTCGAGTTGTTCTTTTGATGTCTGTACGATCCTTGCCAGACCTACTCGAAATCGCCCTGTGGTCCGAACAGGTGGTCTCACAAAGTTTCAGTTTTCAATTCTACCTAGAAGATTGCGAGCAAGTCGTTATATCAACACAACTGGTAGTCTTTTTCCACCTAATGGTGTCAAAAAAAGTGGGCTCAGACCCTGGTTCAAGACATACAGTTGCATTTCGTTAAGTGCAGCCTCCATTTCAATTCCTCTACTGTCTGATTCTCTACTACCCCAATAGATGTTCCATGCATTTGTCGCCTGCCAGGATTATGTTGTTTGTCTGCAAATCTTCAACAGCTTTTTAATTTTGACCAGGTATGGTTCGATGGGCTGATCGCACTCTAGGTGACACCACCCCCATCTCCCAGGCTCAGTCCTCATCTTGGCTACAGCTATGTTCTCCGTAGTGAGATCCGGATAAGGGTATCGATGTTATCGATCAAACGGTACAATGGCTGCTTTATTTACTTTACCGTTTTCACGGTTCCCGCAACATTGTACAATCCTGGTGCCAGAATAGTGCTTCATCTTACCAATATTTCCGATATGAGTTCCTGAACCATTGCAAGGTGGTCTACTTTGGCCGTATAGTGTTCCGGCAGTAGCTCGTCGCTCCTTTGAAGATTTGCCTGTATGACTCTACACTTTTGTTCTTGTTTGAAGTCATTTACCTAGGATCACCTTGTAATAGCTAGATGATCTATTAACACCATCCATTTTTTCCTGACTGGACACTTGGGCTAGATGCATTGGTCACATCTTTCGTGCTTCTTTTTTTGCGAAGTTATTATTACACGAGGCGGTTCTCCAGAGCCACTCTGTACATTCGCCTGAGATGCGGAGCCTCGCAGTGGCTGCACATCTACACTCTCAGTACAAAGT
This sequence comes from Sericinus montela, assembly GCA_029286605.1. Lineage (NCBI taxonomy): Eukaryota > Metazoa > Arthropoda > Insecta > Lepidoptera > Papilionidae > Sericinus > Sericinus montela. Next base: position 3,288 of record JAGSMR010000305.1, on the reverse strand, counting down.
TTTTGCTGGCCGTATCCTAAGCACTTGGTGCATTGTAAATGGAGACTGGTCCGTCCTCGTACCCGCTGCAAATCAACATGAATAGGCTCTTTCTCATCATTCGTCTCAAACTTGTGGAGACACCCTAATAACAATGTGAGAGTGGTGTGTTCTGGTCCTCTTCCTATATTTTATTTACATTCTTTGTTCTTCCTCTTCTACTCCCTCAAAAATTTGTTTGTTTTGCATCTTGATCATATGTAACATCACTATCTGGTATAACTCATCATCTCTCAGCATTAGCAGGGGTCCTTATTTTTATTTCCTCACTATTAATTTAGACCCTTCTGGTAATTTTTTCCTTCTTTCTTAATTCTACAAGTACCACATCCTAGTATTATCTTCCAGTCTCATGCTTCCGTATTTTATCAACCTAGATTCCTTCGTCCTTAGCATTCAACCTAATTTTTTCTAATACATGTTCACCAGTTTCATTCGTCCTCTGATGAGATTGCTATGGAATGAGTGGCGACATATCCTGATGGTATTTTGCTACCCTTCCGAGCGGTTACGATGGCATATGTACCTCTTCCACGACTACCTTGCTCCTTTAGTTTTCCTAGAATCTCCATTCTTTCTTATTTTCTTGCAGTAGTTTACTATGTTCTGCAATACTTTTAGTAAGCTCTCTTCTACATCTTGCTTAAGTCCAATTGTTCCTGGTCTTTACAACTTTTTCTCCACTGTTCTGTTCTTCTTGTTTTTACTTCCTCCTCCCATTTTTCTTTTTCCATCTCTCTTCCTTCGCAAATTGGTATAACCTATCTATATTTAAAGTCACCTCAGTTTTAATATCTGTTTTTTTAGGTTCCTTGGGTTGTTTTAAGTGAAGTTTTGCCTTATTCAGACATGATCTCGCCTCTGCAACTCTATATCTCTCTATCTATAACTTGTTCATCTTTTCCGGTGACTTTCCACTTTTCCTTAGAAGCTTTGTATTGAGGAGCAGTCATTTGTTTCGTTTCAATTATAGTGTATTCTATTTCCTTTTCCCTGCGACACTAATTCCGATTCCTTCCCTGTCTCCCATTCCCCAATGCTACGTCTAACACTTTTCTGTCCTTCTTTTCCTGGAGATGAACCTGCCATCTCTACTACCTTTAGGAGGATTTCAAGTCATTATCCTGCTTTTTGACAGGGTTCGTATTCCGAACATTGGCTCAGGGAAAACGTCAGCAATAATAAAAATATAAGATGTAAATTAATAAAAAGGGGTAATAAAAAGTGAGATCCTAGACTAAATATTACTTCCTATATGTAAAGGGTGTAGAAATGTCCAGAACCCACCGCGACACCAATTGTGTACAGTCAAAATGACTTTAGTTACTATATTTTCAAATAATAGTACAAAGTTTTCTTTGCTCTATAGACACTTCACTGAATTCACAAAGTAGTCAATTGTACGTGTCTTTATAAAATGGCAATTGCAGCCAAGTGGTAAAATAAAAATTTTACACTGTTTTTTTAGAGGATATATTCTAAGTCTGTTATTGAAATGTCTCTATGTAGAGTCCTTCTGTATGGATTCAACAGGGAAAGAAGTTATTTTACCTATTATTCATCAAAATCCGGTGGAGATTGGGCAAGCAGTTCCTGAGATAGAGCAAGAACTATATTTTCAAAATGGCCGGATCAAATGGCCGCCGATCTCTTCTATTTTATATTTTTCTCTCTCAGGTATTACCACGCAAATGCGTATACTTGAAACCACGTCAAAATCCACCCAAAGTTTCCGGAGATCTAACGATTTAAAATTTTTTCAAAATGGCGGACAAAATGGCGACCTGATCTTAAAACAGTAATAACTTCTATAGTTTTGTCCTAGAAACATACGTTTGGAACCTCACACTGCACACTTTTTCTAAAGTCTCTTCTATCCTTTTGGGTTTACTTCACGTCTCTGTGAGTTCCTATTTCACCTTAACTAAATTCTCCTTGGTGGTCCAATAGTATAGTCCAAAACCGCAACTCTCCGACTTATAGAACTAAGTTTATATAACAAAATTTTTCAAAATGGCATGATTTGAACGTTATAATTGTTCTTTATTTTTAACAATTTAAACCGTCTTTGGACTCATTTGAAAGGTCTTGATGTCAATATTACAATTTGTCAAAACTTCTTTCCACATGAGTGCCCCCTTTGCAGCAATTTTGTAAAAACCTATTTAATTTTTACAAAATAGTCACACTATCCAAACTTTTCGTTTAAAAATCTACAAAATTTATGTCTACTTCTTGGGGTTTGTTTTTGTTCAGATATACATTCATAAAAAAAAAACTATTGATATTTACGGTGCGTGTTTCATAAAAATTAAAAATCTCACAACGTTCTATTCATCTAAAAATCTAATATTTTACAGGATTATAGTAGGATGGTACGATAATAACATATAATAAAAAAGTATGTGTTATCGATTTTAAAGACCTAACTATAAATTTTTTAAAATTAACAAAATATTTAAAAATCTGTATCTCTAAACCACTTAACTTATTAATGTTCTGTAAACTGTGTGTGGCTCCTCTCTGCTTCCAATATCAAATTGCAGCTTTCAAAATTAGCCACTGATTCTGGATCTTGGGCGTGGCCACGTGGTACTTGTTTTTAAGGTTTTTCTCAGGCGTTTTACGGAAAATAAAGTCTATATACACAACTGTGGGTCTCGTGAATACCTTTAAAAACCATAATGACAAAAAATATGGGTGGCCTTGATCTCACAGCGTATCACTTTTTAAGTTTTATAACCTTTTAAGAATCACTAATTTGGTGATAAATTCTTGTTCTTCACTTTGATTTTTCAAAACTTTTCACCACTGGATACCTTGCGTCAAGACGCATCTTTTGAGTATACGACACACCTAGTTGCGTAAAAAAAAAACCCACTTGTACGAATTTTTTTTGAACTTGGAGCAGTCATTCCTTGCAGGGACACAGACGACACCAGACTGGTGGTTAGGTTAGGTTAGGTTAGGTTAGGTTAGGTTAGGTTAGGTTCCCGTGTGGAGTTGCCAGTCCTCCCATCGGGCGCGTCCCCAGGTGTGGATTGAGAATGCCATGTCACTGTTGTGTGTGGCACCGGGAAACCGGCGTGGACCAAAACTGGCTGGGTTAAGGGCGTACCCTCGGTCCCTTCTGGGACCGAGAAACAGCCAAGGCATCATAGCCCTGCGAGCAGGCTTCGGTTACTCCCCGAGTATCCCACTCTTTCTTGAGAGGGATGTGACTGGTGCGGCAGTGCGTCAAGATTATGT
>JAGSMR010000304.1:0-113355 GCA_029286605.1 Sericinus montela | reverse complement strand
AGCTTTCCCTGTTAATCTACTTAGTATATATTTAAAAAGTATGTCTTGTTGAGTGATTGTTGCCAAATTAATTGCATTTCGGCAGTTATTTAAGAACGGAATTAGCGTGTCTCTGAACTGTCGAAGGTCCCAATAAATTTAATTAAAACATTTAAATCTATGTCGGACATTTTCACTTCTAAATCTATGTCTTTCACTTCTCTCATTTTTGACATAAGCGTACCTGTTATAGTAAAATAAAACTGAGCGTAATGCCAAGGTTATAACTCGATAATTAAAATAGTCTTATAAAGGTACAGTGGCTCGAATGCGAGACGGCGTTATCAATTCCTAGTAAATGATGCGTGGGCGATGAGCGACTACTCAGCGTGTCTAATATCTATTGCCGGGTGACTCTTTTAAAATTAGAATAGAATTATAATTTAACTTGTTTATGAGCTAATTTATTATTATCTTTTACTTTATTCCGAATTATGCGATATAGAGTATGAAAACATTAATAATATTTAACAAACACAGATATTAATATTGTAGTATTAAAGTTTTTATGTCGACACGAAGTACCACGCCACAACAGTCACGAAATGCACTCAAACCACAGTATGATATACAGTTAAAATTTTACGACTCACAGGAGTAGCAGGAACATTTTGACGGCACCCAGTAGTCTTCAGGAACCGGATGTAGAAGTAGTTCTCGAAGCAAGTTTCTGCGGCAATTTTCGATAGTATGGCCAATATTTTTGCAGTATCTACACACAGGGGATTGGGAGTTAGGAGACTGACCTTGACCCTGTCTTGTAAATATGATTGGCCTTGAGGCCTAGTGGGTGACGTCGGACCTTGTGGTCGAGAGGACGAGGAATTAAAGTTCGGCCTGTACGAGGTATTGGATTCAGTGTGTGAAAATTCATTTCTCTTATATGTAATGCCTAATATTTTTCCTCTGCTGCAGCAAAATTTATTGTCGTTTAAAGTGGACGGGTCACGACATCTCACTATTGTTGCTAACCGAGGGTCGAGTCCCATCATGAATCGATTGAGCGCTATGTCCTGCATTGTGGCAACTCGGCCGGATAGTTCGTCTTTCTTTTGGTAGGTATCGTGATATTTATTTCCGTAAGTAATTTCGATAAACAAGATTCTATTCTCAGGAATATTGGCTAACATTTTCGCTAGGATGTTGTTTACAACTTTGTAAGTCGGATAATAAGTGGGCGTAATGTTTCCTATCACCAAATTGTGTTTTCAAAAATTCTTCGAGTTGGGACCATTTTGTAAATTCGTTAATTGCACACACGGATTCGGCTTTCCCTGTTAATCTACTTAGTATATATTTAAAAAGTATGTCTTGTTGAGTGATTGTTGCCAAATTAATTGCATTTCGGCAGTTATTTAAGAACGGAATTAGCGTGTCTCTGAACTGTCGAAGGTCCCAATAAATTTAATTAAAACATTTAAATCTATGTCGGACATTTTCACTTCTAAATCTATGTCTTTCACTTCTCTCATTTTTGACATAAGCGTACCTGTTATAGTAAAATAAAACCGAGCGTAATGCCAAGGTTATAACTCGATAATTAAAATAGTCTTATAAAGGTACAGTGGCTCGAATGCGAGACGGCGTTATCAATTCCTAGTAAATGATGCGTGGGCGATGAGCGACTACTCAGCGTGTCTAATATCTATTGTTGCGACTCTTTTAAATTAGAATAGAATTATAATTTAACTTGTTTATGAGCTAATTTATTATTATCTTTTTACTTTATTCCGAATTATGCGATATAGAGTATGAAAACATTAATAATATTTAACAAACACAGATATTAATATTGTAGTATTAAAGTTTTTTATGTCGACACGAAGTACCACGCCACAACAGTCACGAAATGCACTCAAACCACAGTATGATATACAGTTAAAATTTTACGACTCACAGGAGTAGCAGGAACATTTTTGACGGCACCCAGTAGTCTTTCAGGAACCGGATGTAGAAGTAGTTCTCGAAGCAAGTTTCTGCGGCAATAGCGGGATACTGCGACGATTTTCACGGCGGTAACTTTTCGCTGGGTAAACGTTTAGGCAGGTGTCTGCGCGACAATACGAAGAAACAGCGGTACGGCGATACAGCGATGATGTAGTGGTAAAACAGCGGATTTTTACTGGCACCGCGATTACAGTATTTTTATGACTGTATATTTTATTACACACTATTTTTAAATTGTTTGGATAGAACGAGGAGTACCGAGGATTTATTTAATCCCTTTAGCTGCCACCAAATATTATACGGAACCTTTGATTTTGGTTTTTAAAAAAAAAATAATTGATTAAACTGGAATAGAAAATGAACCGGCGCGGATGAGAGTTAGAATAGGAATGAATGGTGTGTGGTATGCATGGGAGCGAGGAAAACAAAGGAAAAGCTGACAGGGCAGAATAAGGTAATGGTAAGCAAAGGCGAATGATAGAGCGGGGTATAACAGTACCGTCCCATATGCCAGTTGGACGAGATTGGCAAGTTGTTTGAAAGGATTCTTGCTTTTCGTCTCAACAGGCATCTGTCGCGTGTCGGTCCAGATCTCGCCGAAAGCCAAGAAATAGCGCCGCACAAGACCGAGGCGCTATGGTTCCACAAATTGCCCAGGGGCAGGGAACCACCCGACCCGTGTGTCCGAGTAGGTGGGTCTGAAGTCAGAGTGGGGAGGCACATGAAATATCTCGGCCTCCTACTGGACAGTCGCTGGGGCTTCGAAGAGCACTTCGAGCGCCTAGTCCCCCGAATAGAGAGGGTGGCGAGTGCTATGCATAGACTGCTGCCCAATCTAGGGGAACCGGGTGAAGAAGTTCGCCGCCTCTATGCCGGAGTCGTCATTAGCCCTTTATGGGGCGCCGGTGTGGGCAAAAAGGCTAGCCATCCGCCGATGTAGAACTAAAATATACAGCGTACAACGACGGATGCCCATACGGATTGTGCGAGGATAGCGCACGATATCCTTCGAGGCGGCAACTGTGCAGAAAAGATAAGATGGACACTATTTGAGAGTCGAAACAACAAAATTGGAAAATTTTTTTAAGAGAAAGTAATTATTTTACAATATAAATCAGCGTTAAAAAGCCTAAAAACTAAGAGTAAATGACTAAACTAAATTATTCTTATGAATTAAGACCAAAAAGACGATTGTGAGAAGTATTTAGAGATTATTTTCTAGATTTCGGGGATTATTTTCTAGATTTTTCGCTAATATTGAAATTTTCTGTTACAGATCGTGCCTGGGATATCGGTTTGGGTGCAGAACAAACAAGATGGACACTATTTGAGAGTGAAAACAACAATATTAGAGAAATTTTAAAAATTTTTATGAAATTACGTTACTATGCAATTAAGAAAAACGAGAAAATAATTATTTTACAAAATAAAACAGCTTTAAAAAGCCTAAAAACTAATAGTAAATGACTAAATTAAATTATTCCTTCGAATTAAGACCAAAGACGATTTCTGACGACCCCTGGTTTAATATGTAAAGCTCCATTTCGTTTAATGCTGCCTCTACTTCAGTGCCTCTGCTGTCTGTTTCTCTGCTTCCCCAAGAGATATTCCAGGCGTTTATATCTCCCCCTAACACGACGTTGTCCGTTTGCAAACCCTCAATAGCTCTTCTAATTTTGGCCAAGTATGGTTCTAGTGGCTGATCACCCTCCAGGTACACTGACACTACACCTATCTCCCAGGCTCCAGTCCTCAACTTAGCAACAGCTATATTTTCCGTAGTGAGGTCCGGGTATAGGAGACAACAATCAATGGTGTCGTCGAACAGTACAATGGCCGACTTAACTACATTTTCTCGGCTTCCGTAATACTGTACCGCTCGTGTCCCTGAATATTGTTTAAGTTTGCCAATGTTACCGACATAGGGTTCCTGAACCATAGCAAAGGTGATCTTGTGTTTGGCTGCGTACATAATTAATTCCGCTGTTGCTAGTTCACTTCTTTGAAGATTCGCTTGGACAACGCCGTATTTTTTCACTCTAGACGTGTTTTCATTCTCTATTGAGACAACTTTAGCAATAGGCAATTGACGATCTTGCCAGAGCGTCCCATTTTCTCCTGACTGGACAGTCCGCGCTAAATGCATTGTGGTCATTTTGTCTTGTTTTGCTTTCTTGCAATTTCTACAAGAAGGCAATTCTCCGGAGAAACCACTCAGTACCTCCGCTCTCAGATGTGAACCACCGCAGTGACTACATACATCTTCGGTCTCACTGCAAAGCCTTTTACTGTGACCATATCCCAGGCACTTGGTGCACTGGATGAGCGGGGATTGATCTACGACTCGTACGCGCTGTAAGTCAACATGTATGAGTTCTTTGTCAATCATACGTCTCCACAACTGTGGCGATACCTTAATCACTACGTGGGAAGTTAGTGTATTCCTGGCCTTCTTTCGATACTTTACTTCCATCCTTTGCTCTTTCTCACTTATTCCCTCTAAAATCTGTCTATTTTGTGTTCTAATCGCTTTAATAATATCTCCATCAGTGTTGTAGCTCATTACATCTCTAAGCATCACTAATGGATCTTTATTTTTTATTTCCTCGACAATTAGATTAGACCCGTCTTTATTTATTCTTTCTTTTACCTTTTTTAATGCTTCCTGTGTGCTACATCCTAATATTATCCTGCGATCTTGGGCCTTTCTTATTCTATCGACCTGTAATCCTTCATCCTTAGCATTTATTACCTTTCTAATCATTTTGAACTTTGAAACTTTGAAAACTTGATCCCCAGTATCTTTTTGATCATCTGATGAAATGGCTATTGAATGTGTGGCCACATATCCCAATGGCATTTTGTTACACTTTCCAGCAGTTACATTGGCATATGTTGCTCTTTCCTCACGGGTTCCTTGTTCCTTAAGCAATTTCCCTAAGTTCTCCATCTCTTTTCTATTCTCCTCAAGTAATTTTCCATGTTCCATGTCATCGATTTAAATTCTAACTTATAAATTTTTTAAAAATAACAAAAAGTTTAAAAATCTGTATCTCCTAAACCACTTAACTTTGATATACGACACACCCTAGTTGCGCAAAAAAAACCCACTTGAACGAATTTTTGAACGCGGAGCGATTAAATTTCGCTGCTTACGGGGTCACGTACAACGCCAGACGGTTAGGTTAGGTTAGGTTAGTCTCCAGTGAATTTTCGCAGCCCTCGTCAGTTAGCAGTACAGATTCTGCACCTTACGGCATACATTTTTTACGTGTGCGTTAAATGTCAACCCACTGTCGACTGTAAGACCAAGTATCTTTATACTTTTGGAGAAGTCGATGCGCTCTCCACCCATGCTCAAAAGTGGTGAGTCATATTTGATTTTATTTGTAATAATCATTGCTTTTGTTTTGTTTGGTGCAAATTTGAGCTTGTTTCTGACTCCCCACTTCTGAACATGCGCGAGGACCCCATTTGCTCGCTCCTGTATCTCCAATGCCGTATCCCCATAAAACATCAGGACCACATCGTCAGCGAACGCCTGACAATACTCACCCATGCCTTTAACTTCCTTTAAAAGGGGGTCTAGAAGCAAGTTCCAAAATATTGGGCCTCCTATCGAGCCCTGCACGCATCATTTGGAGGTTTTCCTGGCCCACTCAGTTCCTGCATATCTAACTCGCACAGCTCTATTTTTAAAATAACTATCGATTAAGCGTCTCAAGTTAATCGGGCACTTGGTCTCTGCGAGTCTGCACTTAATTTTCGGCCACCACGCGTTGTCAAATGCACCCTCTATGTCCAATGATACAATCACTACTAGCTTCTTGTCTTTAAGCTTGCATTTTTTAGATTGCATCATGTCATATAAGGCATCTTCTGTGCTCCGCTGCGGTACAAAGCCGTATTGGTTCGGGCTTAATGCTGGCAAGGTATGCTATTTGATTCTTCGTATTATCATTTTTTCGAAGATCTTCCCTAATACGGGTAAGAGCCCAATCGGTCTGTATGATTTTGGGTGGGTATAGTTTTCTTTTCCGTGTTTTCTTAGTACCACCACCACTGCCTCTTTCCATTTTTCGGGGAAGTGTGCAAGATGCAGACATTGGTTTATTATTGCTAGGAATAGCTCAGGATTTAGGGTAATAGCCGCTTCGCAGATATCCGCTGTCAAGCCATCACTCCCAGGTGCCTTTTTCGGGTTGAAAGTAGAAATCGCCCAGTTTAGTTCCTCTAGTGTAAAAAATGGATCAAATGTATCATCATTTGATCCTCTATTTACCGTTTTGGCTATTTCCCTCACCAGGGTATGTTCTAAATTATCTTCCTGGGTTTCATCCTCGGGAGGTTAGGTTAGGTTTGGTTAGGTTAGGTTAGGTTTTGCAGTTTGCAATTACCAATGCCAAGTCTCGGTGCTGGCATGAGCTCCTCAACAGGGATCCGTGGGGACGTCCATACCGGATGGTACTGGGCAAACTCCGACCTTGGATACCCCCTCTTACGGAATCCCTTGATCCGGAGCTGCTGGGAAGAGTGATCAATTCACTTTTCCCGGTGGGTCGGGCAAGTCCCTCTGTCCCCCCTCGAAGGTCGTCGGAGTGGCATGACGAGATGAGGGTGACCGTACAGGAGTTGGACCGAGCAGTTAGCCGCTTGAGAGGCCGAAACACGGCTCCAGGACTTGACGGAATACCAGGTCGGGTCTTGATGCTGAGTCTGGCTGCCTTAGGGGACAGACTGAGGCAGCTGTTCACCTGCTGCCTCCATACCGCCACGTTCCCTTCAGCCTGGAAGGAAGCCAAATTCGTCCTCTTAAAGAAGGAAGGCAGGGCCGCAGATTCTCCCTCTGCGTACCGTCCCATAGGCCTGTTGGACGAGATTGGCAAGTTGTTTGAAAGGATTCTTGCTTTTCGTCTCAACAGGCATCTGTCGCGTGTCGGTCCTGATCTCGCCGAAAGCCAGTTCGGCTTCCGACACGAGCGTTCAACCATAGACGCGATTTTGCACATCCGCTCGTTGTCGGAGCATGCGGTGTCCCGGGTTGGCGTGGCATTGGCAATTAGTTTGGACATTGTCAATGCCTTTAACTCCCTGCCCTGGGAAGCAATCAGAGGGGGGCTCGCTTACCATCAAGTGCCCCCCTATCTGCAAGGCGTGATCGCGGACTACTTGCGCGACAGGTACATTTTGTACATAGACAAAGACGGCAGAAAGATCCGGAGGGAGATCCAGTGCGGTGTTCCGCAGGGTTCGGTGCTGGGCCCATTACTGTGGAACATCGCCTACGACGCGGTTCTGCGTGTCGATCTTCCCGCTGGCGTCAACGTAGTTTGTTATGCAGGAACACTTTTGAGAGGACCAAGGAGCTCGCCGAGCTTGGGGTGGAAATCGTCGTCGCCAGAATTCACGAGTTGGGATTAGAAATAGCGCCGCACAACACCGAGGCGCTATGGTTCCACAAATTGTCCAGGGGCAGGGAACCACCCGACTCGTGTGTCCGAGTAGGTGGGTCTGAAGTCAGAGTGGGGAGGCACATGAAATATCTGGGCCTCCTACTGGACAGTCACTGGGGCTTCGAAGAGCACTTCGAGCGCCTAGTTCCCCGAATAGAGAGGGTGGCGGGTGCTATGCATAGACTGCTGCCCAATCTAGGGGGACCGGGTGAAGAAGTTCGCCGCCTCTATGCTGGAGTCATCCGATCCGTAGCCCTTTATGGGGCGCCGGTGTGGGCGAAAAGGCTAGCCATCCGCCGATGTAGAACCAAAATCTACAGTGTGCAACGACGGATGGCCATACGGATTGTGCGAGGATACCGCACGATATCCTTCGAGGCGGCAACTGTCCTGGCTCGCTTTCCGCCCTTGGATATACTGGCGGAAATGGATGCGCAGAAATGGGTGTATAACCGAATACGCATCCTCCGCCAGGGCGGTGATAGCGAGCCAGTAGAGGCGTTCGAGGCCATTAAGCGTCAGGAACGTCAGAATGCCTTCGAGACGTGGCGTGCTCGGCTCAGTGAAGAGCGACACGCGCGCAGACGCGTTGTCGAGGCTTTCCTGCCGGTCTTCGAGGCCTGGCTCCAGCGACGGAGTGGAAGACTCACCTACAGACTTACACAGGTACTTACCGGACATGGGTGTTTCGGTGATTATCTGTGTAAGATCGGACGTGAGGCGACGGCGAACTGCTTCCATTGTGGTGGGACGGTCCAGGACTCTGCAATGCATACCCTCGGGGTTTGCCCGTTTATTTTCCCCTGACATGGGAGATCAGGGACTTTGTGTGGTCTTTTCTTTAATTTTTGTCAGTGTTCTTTTTGACTGTCATATTTTCTTCTTGTTTTATGTTTTAAAATCTCTTTTCTTCATTACAATGTTGACTTACTTTCTATTAGGAACTTTACATTACATTCTTCATTTTTCTTAGTATTATATTTACTTATTGTATAGTAACAATGCAGTACTTATTTTAATACAAACTTAGTTTCTACATTTCTTAACTGCTATTTCCATATCACTAATTTATATTTACATTACAAGTTTTCTTAACTATTTCTACATGTTTTCGGAATTGTTATATATAACTACAATTGTTATATATTCAATTACCTATTCTAATGCCTATAGTTTATTTATTTTCCTTAACAATATTGTGCCTTATTTAATACTTGTATGAATTAAAGTCTTATACTACTAATTTTATATATCTATTTATTACTTTCTATTGTTATCTTAGCGATATACTTGCAGTATTCTAAAAATTTACCCCTACTTGTTTTGTCTCTCAACAATATGTGTATATCCTCTATATTAATTTTGCATTGAAGCTGTAATTCTAGGTCTTTTCTTACTTTATAGTATTTAGGGCACTCCGCAATGAGGTGTATGATTGTTTCATTTTGTTCCCTGTCACAGATGCAGGAGGGGTTGTCCTTGCATTTAAACCTGTGTAAATACTCCGAAAACCCCCATGTCCAGTCAGTATTTGTGTCGTCAGTGGGTCCAGTTCGATTTTCCTTATAATAGGGTAGGCACTTATAGCATCCGGGAAGAACAGCTTGGTTGTAGTAGCCGTCTTTTCCTCTCTGTATCTCCGGTTCCACTCCTCAAGCGACTCCATCCGGATTTGCCGCTTGACGAATGATATTGGACACTTGTCATAATGTGGTTTTGTCTTCATCCTCAACGCAGCGTCCTTTGCCAGAATATCTGTTCTTTCATTCCCTTCCACCCCCACATGAGCCTTAACCCAGTGCAGTGAAAGAGATTTCCCTAGTTCTTTCAGCTTTGCGAGATTCTCCCTCACCCTCACTGCAAGGGGGTGGAGAGAGTCTCCTCGAGTTATTGTCTCTAAGGCAGATCTTGAGTCACTGTAAATATTGAAGCTTCGTGCAGAAGACCGAAGGGCGATATTTGAGGCCTCAAGCAGGGCCAAGAGTTCCGCCTGGTAGTCGGTGCAGTAGTGATCCAACTTTAATTTTCGGGTACTCGTTACAGCAGCGCCATTCCATATGGATACCGCTGCCCCAACTTTCCCTTCAATTTTGCTCCCATCTGTGAATATTCTGAGCTCGGTGTTATTTGTTTCATCTACTTGAGCACCGTCCCCTAGACATATGAACGCCGGTCCAGTTTGATCCACAGGATGTGGCAATCTCGCACAAGCCACTTGCCGCTCCAGGTCGCGATCACCTATCACTCGCCGGGTGTAGCCTTTTTTAATTTCATAAATTAATGCTGCTTCCTGGATTCTTAGATCCAGAGGTAGAAGCCCGGCGAGAAGAAGGGCTGAATTTAGCGACACGGTTCTATATGCCTTTACAATCTTCTACACGAAGCCGCGTTGCACCGTGATTAACAGTTTCTTGGTCTTCAGTTTTTTGGCTGCCGGTGCCCATGCACTCGCCCGATTAGAGGACAACAGGCTCCACCACCGCTAAGTATATGGTCCTCACTATCTCAGTATTCAGGCCCCAGTTGAGTTTTGCGGCTCTCAACAACTGTGTGTATATTTGCTTAGTTTTCATGCAAACGTTTTTTATATGGGTGTTGAAAGTCAACTTACTATCAATGGTAAGCCCCAAAATTTTTACCTCGCGAGAATAGTCAATAGCCTCCCCACCCATGGTTAGCGCTGGTGAGTCGTATTTTATTTTATTGGTAAATAATATAGCCTTAGTCTTGTGTGGCGCAAAACGTAATTTGTTTTTGACTCCCCAGTTCCAAACATGAGCGAGGATGGCATTTGCCCGCCTCTGTACTTCTCGTGCCTCATGTCCTGAGATAACGAGGACCACATCGTCCGCGAAGGCCTGACAGTGTTCGCCTTTCACTTCTATTTCCTTCAATAAGGGGTCTAGTAACAGGTTCTGCAGGGTGGGACCGCCCACAGAGCCCTGCACACACGCCTTTCGTCGTCTTTTTTGTCCATTCTGCTCCAGCAAATCTGACACGCACTGTTCGATCATCAAGATAACTGTCTATCAGTCGCCTCAGATTTACTGGGCATCCTGTCTCTGCCAGTCTGCAGCGTATTGCAGGCCACCATGCATTATCGAAGGCTCCCTCTATATCTAATGAAACAAGTACGATGAGTTTTTTCTTACTTAACTCTTGTTTTATGTACTGTATCATTTCATAGAGGGAGTCCTCGGTACTGCGTTGGGGCATAAAGCCGTATTGCCTCTTACTGATGCCTGGCTCGGTATACCATTTAATTCTTCTCATCAGCATTTTTTCTAATACTTTGCCCAGGACCGGCAGCAGACCAATTGGCCTGTACGACTTGCGGTGCGCGTAGTTCTCCTTTCCAGGCTTTGGCAAAGCAACCACTACTGCTTCCTTCCAAATCTTTGGGAAGCAAGATAGTTCCAAACATTTATTGGTCAAGGCTAAAAACAAGTCAGCGTTGTGCATGATTGCTGCTTTACAGATATCTGCTGTTAGTCCATCAGTATCAGGAGCTTTTTTCGGATTAAAACTTGTTGCGGACCATAACAGTTCTTCCTTTGTAAATGACGGGTCGCATTGTTCACCTTGCACACGTGCATTTACTTTCCTTGCTATCTATCTTATTTCCTTGTGGTCCGCATTGTCCCTCTGAGTTTCATCCTCTGGATAGAAACTATCCAGAGGATGAAACTAGCTCCTGAATAAGATCCTGGCTGATTCTTTACTCCCCACGTTTTTGCCGTCGCAGATTAGGGGCATCTCCTCCTGTCTCACACTCGTTCTGCCAATAACCCGGTAGATCCCATCCCACATGGATTCCTGTCCTGTCTGTTACAGAAGTTCTTCCAACTGGAAGTCTGTGCCTTTTTCATCTCCAGCTGGTATTTCTCTTTGATATTTACGTATTGCTCCACGACCCATTCCCTTCGAATTGGTGCTGAATAGGATATACGGCGTTTCCTCCTGGCTACTTCCTTTTTGAGCTCACTAAGCTCCTCGGTCCACCAGGGCAACTCTATCCTTTTCTTACCACTCAGTCTGGGCATGCTCTCATCACACGCATCAACTATTGACGTTGAATAATTGTTGATATAAGTTTCTAATATTGTTTTGTCATCTATTTCTTTTATTGTTGTTGTATTTATATTTTTATTTTGCCAAAGCTGGGTTAGTTTTGAATAAAACTCACTCCAGTTTGCTTTCCGTGTGTTGTATTTACGTGTGGTTCTTTTGATGTCCGTGCCGATTGCCTTGCCCAGATCGAGTTCAAACAGAATCTTTTTCCACCTCTAACTGTGTCAAAGGTGGGCTCTGACCCCTGGTTTAATATATATAGCTCCATTTCGTCTAATGCTATCTCTATTTCATTGCCTCTGCTGTCTGTTACTCTGCTTCCCCAAGAGATGCTCCAGGCGTTTATATCCCCCCCTAACACGACGTTGTCCGTTTGCAAACCCTCAATAGCTTTCCTGATTTTGGCCAAGTATGGTTCTAGGGGCTGATCACCCTCCAGGTACACTGACACTACACCTATCTCCCAGGCTCTAGTCCTAAGCTTAGCAACAGCTATATTTTCAGTAGTGAGGTCCGGGTATAGGGAGACATCAATTGTGTCGTCGAACAGTACAGTAGCCGACTTAACTACATTTTCTCCGCTTCCGTGATACTGTACCGCTCGTGTCCCTGAATATTGTTTGAGTTTGCCAATGTTACCGATATAGGGTTCCTGAACCATAGCAAAGGTGATCTTGTGTTTGGCTGCGTACATAATTAATTCCGCTGTTGCTAGTTCACTTCTTTAAAGATTCGCTTGGACAACTCCGTATTTTCCCACTCTAGTCATGTTTTCATTCTCTACTGAGACCACTTTAGCAATAGGCAATTGACGATCTTGCTAGAGCGTCCCATTTCCTCCTGACTGGACAGTCCGCACTAAATGCATTGTGGTCATTTTTATCTTGTTTTGCTTTCTTGCAGTTTCTACAAGAAGGCAATTCTCCGGAGAGCCACTCAGTACACTCTGCGCTCAGATGCGAACCACCGCAGTGACTGCACACATCTTCTGTCTCACTGCAAAGCCTTTTACTGTGCTCGTTTCCCAGGCACTTAGTGCACTGGATGAGCGGGGATTGATCTACGACTCGTACGCGCTGTAAGTCAACATGTATGAGTTCTTTGTCAATCATACGTCTCCACAACGGTGGTGATACCTTAATCACTACATGGGAAGTTAGTGTATTCCTGGCCTTCTTTCGATACTTTACTTCCATCCTTTGCTCTTTCTCACTTATTGTCTCTAAAATCTGTCTATTTTGTGTTCTAATCGCTTTAATAATATCTCCATCAGTGTTGTAGCTCATTACATCTCTAAGCATCACTAATGGATCTTTATTTTTTATTTCCTCGACAATTAGATTAGACCCGTCTTTATTTATTCTTTCTTTTACCTTTTTTAATGCTTCCTGTGTGCTCCATCCTAATATTATCCTGCGATCTTTGGCCTTTCTTATTCTATCGACCTGTAATCCTTCATCCTTAGCATTTATTACCTTTTTAATCCTTCCTAAAAACTTGGTCCCCAGTATCTTTTTTATCATCTGATGAAATGGCTATTGAATGTGTGGCTACATATCCCAATGGCATTTTGTTACACTTTCCAGCAGTTACATTGGCATATGTTGCTCTTTCCTCACGGGTTCCTTGTTCCTTAAGCAATTTCCCCAAGTTCTCCATCTCTTTTCTATTCTCCTCAAGTAATTTTCCATGTTCCACAATACTTTTTATTAGGTTCACCTCTACATCGTTCCTCTCTCCTTCTGGTTTTTCCAATCTGTTCTCAGCCCTACTCCGTTCCTCTAGTTTTTTGTTTCCTCCTCCCATTTTTCTTTCCGTTTCCGCTTCCTTTACTAATTGATATAGTCTATCGATACTCAGTGTCACATCGGTTTTTATATCCGTTTTCAGATTTCTAGAATTATTTAGGTGGAGTTTTGCCTTGTTTAGACATGCTCTAGCCTCTGCAACTCTGTCTATGGGCTTCTCTATAATTTTTTCGGGTGATTTCCCCATTTTTTCTAGGAAAGCTCTACTTGAGGTTGAAGCAGTTGCTGGTTTTGTGCGGGCCACTGGACATATCTTATTTCCCTTTCCCTGTGAAACAAGCTCCAAATCTTTTGTCCCTGTCTCCCATTCCCCAATACTCCTACGAACGCTCTTCTGCCCTTCTTTTCCTGGAGATGGGCCTGCCGTCTCTACTATGTTTGGAGAGCGTCTCTCCATGTCACTATCTTGAGCTCTTTTAGCGGGGGTTCGTATTCCAAACATAGTCAGGAGAAAAAGTCAATGGTATAAAAGCACAATACAAAAACACAATAAAAGATAGGTCCCAGACTAAATGTTATTTCCTATTTGTAGAAATGTAGGAAGCGTCCAGCACCCACCGCGTCACAATTTTCCAGTTGTATAGTCTAAATTAATATAATTAATTTTTAAAATATTGTAATAAAATGATAATGATAATGATAATGATAATTTATTTGTTAAAACATGTGTAAAGAAAGCTGTTACATAATATTTAGGAGTAATGTCCAACATGTCTTTGCCTTGTGTGGCGTACAAATACTAATTATTTCAAAATTACAACGTACTGTTAGAATATCTTGTCTTATAAATTCATGTCAATAAATTAATTAATTCATGTGAATAAAAAAAAAAAAATACAGAGAATCAAATTGTCAAAAGTAATAAGTTAAATATTAAAAGTAAACAGTTTAATGGATTATCGTACGTCATTCTTGAAATCAAAATCTTAAATGTCATTCTTCAATTGTCAAAAGCTTCATTAAATTTATCATTTAAAAATCGTTAATATGGTAATAACATTTTTCAATCAGGAACATTCGGAGCCTTTCCTTGAAACTTTTCATGTTTAATTCTTTTATGTTTTTGGAATTTTGTTATAAATAATTGGAGCCATGCAAAAACACTCTTATGCATAACCGCAGTTCTGGTTTGCGAATGCATAGTCTTGTATTGTCACGTCGATTGCGATTGTGGACATCTGATAACTTCTGAAATTTATTTGAATTACTCTTTACAAACACAGCAGTCTCAAGTATGTAAAGTGAAGTAAGCGTAAGTATTTTATTTTCTATAAAATAACGTCGGCAACTATCAATTTTTCTTAACCTAAATATTGACCTGATGCATCGTTTTTGTGCTTTAAAAGCTAATTCTTTATAAGTTGAATTTCCCAAAAATGATGCCATATCTCAGTCTTGAATCAGCCATGCCATAATATGCCATTAATAACGAATCAAAGTTTAATAATGAAGACAATTTATGAAGTGCGTAAGCAGACGTATTTATTTTCTTAGACAGTTCTTCAACATGCTTTTTCCAATTCAGCTTCCGGTCGATGATTAAGCCTAGAAATTTCGTAGTGTCAATTTCATTAATTAGTTGATTTTCATACATTATGTTCAGGTTTGTATTTGAAGGTAATTGATTAAAATGCATTAAATTCGTTTTCCTTAAATTAATCCGTAAGTTATTGTTTTTAACCATTCAATAATTAAATAAAGTGTATTATTGATGTTATTGTGATATAAATTTTATTTTGCATTCCATTGTCACTGTACTGTCATCAGCAAAAGTGTCATTTGATGATTTGTAGCATTAACAAGGTCGTTGATATAAATAATGAATAATAGGGGCCTAAAACACTGCCCTGTGGTACTCCGTAACGTATAGTTCGTTCATCAGATTTATATGCATGTTCCCGTTTATCGCGATAATTTACTCGATGGATTTCAGTGTACTGCTTTCTGTTGTCAAGATATGATGTTATCAAATCTAATACTCTACCTCGTATACTATAATGATTTAGTTTGTTTGTCAAAATATCATGGTCAAAACAATCAAATGCCTGAGTCATATCGCAGTATAAAGCACAAATTGGATTTTTATTGTCAACGTTTGTCATAATAACATTTAAGAAATCATAAATTGCCATATTGATTGTCATCTTATGCCTAAAACCTTTTTGTGCGTTGGTTAAAATGTTATATTTTTCAATAAAGGAATAAATTTTCTGATGCAGGAATTTTTCGAAAACTTTTGCGAATATCGATATGAGGGCAATAGGTCTATAATTTTCCATACAGAGCTTATTTTCTTTCTTGAAGAGTGGTTTGACTACTGATGTTTTTAATTTTCCTGGGTAGATACTTTTACTGATACTCAAATTGATAATATGGCTAAGGTGATTTGATATATTATTTGCAACAAATTTAACGACTTTGTAGAAATTTCATCTGGACCTACACTATTAGTGCTTTTCAATGATGTTATAATATTTAAAATGTCAGATGGTGAACTTGGTGTCAAGAACATTGAATGATTATTGTTTAGTATTTGTAATTTTAGTTCATTTTTCAAATTTGTTGGTTGAATTTTATCTACGAAGAAATTGTTGAATGCACATGATATTTCTTTCGGATTCGTTATTATTTTATCATCAATTTTATTGATGATATGGTATCACTTGGTAAATTTTGCTTCGTATTTTTAATTATTTGCCATGTAGCTTTACTTCTATTCGTCGAAGTTTTAATACTATAATCATTTTGAGCTCGTTGTGTAAGTTTTATAATTTTTAAGCTTGTTTGGAATATTCTTTAAATTTTATTTTATTATTTACAGTAGGTTTTAATCTATACATCCATAACAACTCCCTTTTCTTCTTACTGCAAATCTTTATACCTCGTGATATCCATTTTTGATTACTTTTTTGTTTTATAGTAATATATCTTAAGGGAAAGCATAAATCATAAAAAAGCTTAAAATTTTCTAGAAAAATATTGTAGGCTTCGTTAGGGTCTTCCGTATTGTATATTTCAGAAAAGGATAGTCTTTTAATGCAGTCGTCAAACTTTATCATATTTTCTTTGTTATAATCTCGTCGTTTGATGAACCACCTATCAAGAATGCAAATTTTTTTAACACCACATTTAAATAGTTGCGCTGTGTGATCTGATAGGGCAAGTTCTATTACTTCAGCTTTACAGTTATTATGAAAATTATGTCCAAAGTTATCAATACAAGTTTGACTTTTAATTCGGGTAGGTTGGTTGATCTCTAATTTGAGATTGTAATTTGAGAGAAGACATTCAAATTCTATTGAGACATTGTTGCGCTTTAAAATGTTAATATTAAAGTCTCCTGTTATTATAATATTTCTATTTTGATTTTTGGTAACTACTTCTAAAATTTTTTCCAATCTATTAAAGAATAAATTAAAATTATCGTTTTTTGGTACTCTATACATACACACGATTAAAGTTTTGTAAAGCACTAACTCAATAGCACAACATTCAATTAAACCAGGAATGGAGAATTTCTTAATATCTGGTAATTCCGTAAACCGGTGTCCCTTTTTAACCAGTATGCAAGTGCCACCTCTTTTTTGAGTTGTTCTGCAAAAGCATGCAGCTAAGTTATAGTTGGGGATGGTTAAAAATTTCTCGAAACCGGATATGACGAAATGTTCTGTGATGCATATAACGTCAATAGTTATGAGTTTTTCTTCTAGTTCATTTAAAGAAATTGTCAATGCATCTGATTTATTTAATAGACCTGCAATATTTTGATGCAGGATATGCAAATAATTATTAATGAAAAACTGATTTATTGTTGGTTCCAAGTTCAATATTGTGTTACGATTGTCATTTTGTATTAACTCCTCATTTGACATATTGACACTATTTTCTATATACCTAATTAACTCTCTTAAGTCTTGGAACACAGTATTTATGCCAATGTCCTTAATACGTCCTGTATGGTAGTCAAACATTCGATAGTCATAAGTTAAATTCGAGTTTGAGTCAAGGAGATATGCATATTGATGTGTTAAATTATCCAAGTATAATAAATTGTTAAAATTCTCTATTCTCCAATTAAACATTGACGTATTATGTTTACATTTAAATGTAGGCAGGCAAATTATAATATTAGTATGTTTAATTTCTTTCAATGTATTTCTGATGTGAACAATTAAATTAAAATAATTTTGTGTAGAATTAAAATCATCTTCGCCTATTAATATAATACAATAGTCCTTAAATGTAAATTGTTTTAATTTTGATTCAATGTTTTCTAACATATTAATGAGTCTAGTGTGTGGCTTTAAATAATGACATACTTGAAATTTATCATATGCCAGATTTTTCTGTGCTATTGATAATATATTATTATTTTTGCTACTACTTAAAATACAAACTTTATTTTGCTTACTTACGGGTTTTATCTTTTCAATATATTTTAACTTAGGCTGAGTTGCAAGTGGCGATATGATTTCTACATTATCTTGATTTTTAGATACATTACTCATATTTAGTAATTTTGGAGTCTGAGTCTCTTTATCTGCTCTTTGTTGGGCGTTATTAATTTTTTTCTTTTTTGTTGCAGGACTAGTTGCAATTTTTTTCATTAATACATTTGTTTTTAGTAGCTCTTCATTAGATCATTTGCGATTGTGGACATCTGATAACTTCTGAAATTTATTTGAATTACTCTTTACAAACACAGCAGTCTCAAGTATGTAAAGTGAAGTAAGCGTAAGTATTTTATTTTCTATAAAATAACGTCGGCAACTATCAATTTTTCTTAACCTAAATATTGACCTGATGCATCGTTTTTGTGCTTTAAAAGCTAATTCTTTATAAGTTGAATTTCCCCAAAAATGATGCCATATCTCAGTCTTGAATCAGCCATGCCATAATATGCCATTAATAACGAATCAAAGTTTAATAATGAAGACAATTTATGAAGTACGTAAGCAGACGTATTTATTTTCTTAGACAGTTCTTCAACATGCTTTTTCCAATTCAGCTTCCGGTCGATGATTAAGCCTAGAAATTTCGTAGTGTCAATTTCATTAATTAGTTGATATTCATACATTATGTTCAGGTTTGTATTTGAAGGTAATTGATTAAAATGCATTAAATTCGTTTTCCTTAAATTAATCCGTAAGTTATTGTTTTTAACCATTCAATAATTAAATAAAGTGTATTATTGATGTTATTGTGATATAAATTTTATTTTTGCATTCCATTGTCACTGTACTGTCATCAGCAAAAGTGTCATTTGATGATTTGTAGCATTAACAAGGTCGTTGATATAAATAATGAATAATAGGGGCCTAAAACACTGCCCTGTGGTACTCCGTAACGTATAGTTCGTTCATCAGATTTATATGCATGTTCCCGTTTATCGCGATAATTTACTCGATGGATTTCAGTGTACTGCTTTCTGTTGTCAAGATATGATGTTATCAAATCTAATACTCTACCTCGTATACCATAATGATTTAGTTTGTTTGTCAAAATATCATGGTCAACACAATCAAATGCCTGAGTCATATCGCAGTATAAAGCACAAATTGATTTTTATTGTCAACGTTTGTCATAATAACATTTAAGAAATCATAAATTGCCATATTGATTGTCATCTTATGCCTAAAACCTTTTGTGCGT
Source organism: Sericinus montela (assembly GCA_029286605.1). NCBI lineage: Eukaryota > Metazoa > Arthropoda > Insecta > Lepidoptera > Papilionidae > Sericinus > Sericinus montela. The sequence goes on along the minus strand of JAGSMR010000304.1, from coordinate 94,385 downwards.
TGGTTAAAATGTTATATTTTTCAATAAAGGAATAAATTTTCTGATGCAGGAATTTTTCGAAAACTTTTGCGAATATCGATATGAGGGCAATAGGTCTATAATTTTCCATACAGAGCTTATTTTCTTTCTTGAAGAGTGGTTTGACTACTGATGTTTTTAATTTTCCTGGGTAGATACTTTTGATGATACTCAAATTTTTATTGATGATATGGTATCACTTGGTAAATTTTGCTTCGTATTTTTAATTATTTGCCATGTAGCTTTACTTCTATTCGTCGAAGTTTTAATACTATAATCATTTTGAGCTCGTTGTGTAAGTTTTATAATTTTTAAGCTTTTGGAATATTCTTTAAATTTTATTTTATTATTTACAGTAGGTTTTAATCTATACATCCATAACAACTCCCTTTTCTTCTTACTGCAAATCTTTATACCTCGTGATATCCATTTTGATTACTTTTTGTTTTATAGTAATATATCTTAAGGGAAAGCATAAATCATAAAAAGCTTAAAATTTTCTAGAAAAATATTGTAGGCTTCGTTAGGGTCTTCCGTATTGTATATTTCAGAAAAGGATAGTCTTTTAATGCAGTCGTCAAACTTTATCATATTTTCTTTGTTATAATCTCGTCGTTTGATGAACCACCTATCAAGAATGCAAATTTTTAACACCACATTTAAATAGTTGCGCTGTGTGATCTGATAGGGCAAGTTCTATTACTTCAGCTTTACAGTTATTATGAAAATTATGTCCAAAGTTATCAATACAAGTTTGACTTTTAATTCGGGTAGGTTGGTTGATCTCTAATTTGAGATTGTAATTTGAGAGAAGACATTCAAATTTATTGAGACATTGTTGCGCTTTAAAATGTTAATATTAAAGTCTCCTGTTATTATAATATTTCTATTTTGATTTTTGGTAACTACTTCTAAAATTTTTTCCAATCTATTAAAGAATAAATTAAAATTATCGTTTTTTGGTACTCTATACATACACACGATTAAAGTTTTGTAAAGCACTAACTCAATAGCACAACATTCAATTAAACCAGGAATGGAGAATTTCTTAATATCTGGTAATTCCGTAAACCGGTGTCCCTTTTTAACCAGTATGCAAGTGCCACCTCTTTTTTGAGTTGTTCTGCAAAAGCATGCAGCTAAGTTATAGTTGGGGATGGTTAAAAATTTCTCGAAACCGGATATGATGAAATGTTCTGTGATGCATATAACGTCAATAGTTATGAGTTTTTCTTCTAGTTCATTTAAAGAAATTGTCAATGCATCTGATTTATTTAATAGACCTGCAATATTTTGATGCAGGATATGCAAATAATTATTAATGAAAAACTGATTTATTGTTGGTTCCAAGTTCAATATTGTGTTACGATTGTCATTTTGTATTAACTCCTCATTTGACATATTGACACTATTTTCTATATACCTAATTAACTCTCTTAAGTCTTGGAACACAGTATTTATGCCAATGTCCTTAATACGTCCTGTATGGTAGTCAAACATTCGATAGTCATAAGTTAAATTCGAGTTTGAGTCAAGGAGATATGCATATTGATGTGTTAAATTATCAAAGTTTAATAATGAAGACAATTTATGAAGTGCGTAAGCAGACGTATTTATTTTCTATAAAATAACGTCGGCAACTATCAATTTTTCTTAACCTAAATATTGACCTGATGCATCGTTTTTGTGCTTTAAAAGCTAATTCTTTATAAGTTGAATTTCCCAAAAAATGATGCCATATCTCAGTCTTGAATCAGCCATGCCATAATATGCCATTAATAACGAATCAAAGTTTAATAATGAAGACAATTTATGAAGTGCGTAAGCAGACGTATTTATTTTCTATAAAATAACGTCGGCAACTATCAATTTTTCTTAACCTAAATATTGACCTGATGCATCGTTTTTGTGCTTTAAAAGCTAATTCTTTATAAGTTGAATTTCCCAAAAAATGATGCCATATCTCAGTCTTGAATCAGCCATGCCATAATATGCCATTAATAACGAATCAAAGTTTAATAATGAAGACAATTTATGAAGTGCGTAAGCAGACGTATTTATTTTCTATAAAATAACGTCGGCAACTATCAATTTTTCTTAACCTAAATATTGACCTGATGCATCGTTTTTGTGCTTTAAAAGCTAATTCTTTATAAGTTGAATTTCCCAAAAAATGATGCCATATCTCAGTCTTGAATCAGCCATGCCATAATATGCCATTAATAACGAATCAAAGTTTAATAATGAAGACAATTTATGAAGTGCGTAAGCAGACGTATTTATTTTCTATAAAATAACGTCGGCAACTATCAATTTTTCTTAACCTAAATATTGACCTGATGCATCGTTTTTGTGCTTTAAAAGCTAATTCTTTATAAGTTGAATTTCCCAAAAAATGATGCCATATCTCAGTCTTGAATCAGCCATGCCATAATATGCCATTAATAACGAATCAAAGTTTAATAATGAAGACAATTTATGAAGTGCGTAAGCAGACGTATTTATTTTCTTAGACAGTTCTTCAACATGCTTTTTCCAATTCAGCTTCCGGTCGATGATTAAGCCTAGAAATTTCGTAGTGTCAATTTCATTAATTAGTTGATTTTCATACATTATGTTCAGGTTTGTATTTGAAGGTAATTGATTAAAATGCATTAAATTCGTTTTCCTTAAATTAATCCGTAAGTTATTGTTTTTTAACCATTCAATAATTAAATAAAGTGTATTATTGATGTTATTGTGATATAAATTTTTATTTTTGCATTCCATTGTCACTGTACTGTCATCAGCAAAAAGTGTCATTTGATGATTTGTAGCATTAACAAGGTCGTTGATATAAATAATGAATAATAGGGGGCCTAAAACACTGCCCTGTGGTACTCCGTAACGTATAGTTCGTTCATCAGATTTATATGCATGTTCCCGTTTATCGCGATAATTTACTCGATGGATTTCAGTGTACTGCTTTCTGTTGTCAAGATATGATGTTATCAAATCTAATACTCTACCTCGTATACCATAATGATTTAGTTTGTTTGTCAAAATATCATGGTCAACACAATCAAATGCCTGAGTCATATCGCAGTATAAAGCACAAATTGATTTTTATTGTCAACGTTTGTCATAATAACATTTAAGAAATCATAAATTGCCATATTGATTGTCATCTTATGCCTAAAACCTTTTGTGCGTTGGTTAAAATGTTATATTTTTCAATAAAGGAATAAATTTTCTGATGCAGGAATTTTTCGAAAACTTTTGCGAATATCGATATGAGGGCAATAGGTCTATAATTTTCCATACAGAGCTTATTTTCTTTCTTGAAGAGTGGTTTGACTACTGATGTTTTTAATTTTCCTGGGTAGATACTTTACTGATACTCAAATTGATAATATGGCTAAGGTGATTTGATATATTATTTGCAACAAATTTAACGACTTTTGTAGAAATTTCATCTGGACCTACACTATTAGTGTTGTTCAATGATGTTATAATATTTAAAATGTCAGATGGTGAACTTGGTGTCAAGAACATTGAATGATTATTGTTTAGTATTTGTAATTTTAGTTCATTTTTCAAATTTGTTGGTTGAATTTTATCTACGAAGAAATTGTTGAATGCACATGATATTTCTTTCGGATTCGTTATTATTTTATCATCAATTTTTATTGATGATATGGTATCACTTGGTAAATTTTGCTTCGTATTTTTAATTATTTGCCATGTAGCTTTACTTCTATTCGTCGAAGTTTTAATACTATAATCATTTTGAGCTCGTTGCGTAAGTTTTATAATTTTTTAAGCTTTTGGAATATTCTTTAAATTTTTATTTTATTATTTACAGTAGGTTTTAATCTATACATCCATAACAACTCCCTTTTCTTCTTACTGCAAATCTTTATACCTCGTGATATCCATTTTTGATTACTTTTTGTTTTATAGTAATATATCTTAAGGAAAGCATAAATCATAAAAAGCTTAAAATTTTCTAGAAAAATATTGTAGGCTTCGTTAGGGTCTTCCGTATTGTATATTTCAGAAAAGGATAGTCTTTTAATGCAGTCGTCAAACTTTATCATATTTTCTTTGTTATAATCTCGTCGTTTGATGAACCACCTATCAAGAATGCAAATTTTTTAACACCACATTTAAATAGTTGCGCTGTGTGATCTGATAGGGCAAGTTCTATTACTTCAGCTTTACAGTTATTATGAAAATTATGTCCAAATTTATCAATACAAGTTTGACTTTTAATTCGGGTAGGTTGGTTGATCTCTAATTTGAGATTGTAATTTGAGAGAAGACATTCAAATTCTATTGAGACATTGTTGCGCTTTAAAATGTTAATATTAAAGTCTCCTGTTATTATAATATTTCTATTTTGATTTTTGGTAACTACTTCTAAAATTTTTCCAATCTATTAAAGAATAAATTAAAATTATCGTTTTTTGGTACTCTATATATACACACGGCTAAAGTTTTGTAAAACACTAACTCAATAGCACAACATTCAATTAAACCAGGAATGGAGAATTTCTTAATATCTGGTAGTTCCGTAAACCGGTGTCCTTTTTTAACCAGTATGCAAGTGCCACCTCTTTTTTGAGTTGTTCTGCAAAAGCATGCAGCTAAGTTATAGTTGGGGATGGTTAAAAATTGCTCGAAACCGGATATGATGAAATGTTCTGTGATGCATATAACGTCAATAGTTATGAGTTTTTCTTCTAGTTCATTTAAAGAAATTGTCAATGCATCTGATTTATTTAATAGACCTGCAATATTTTGATGCAGGATATGCAAATAATTATTAATGAAAAAACTGATTTATTGTTGGTTCCAAGTTCAATATTGTGTTACGATTGTCATTTTGTATTAACTCCTCATTTGACATATTGACACTATTTTCTATATACCTAATTAACTCTCTTAAGTCTTGGAACACAGTATTTATGCCAATGTCCTTAATACGTCCTGTATGGGAGTCAAACATTCGATAGTCATAAGTTAAATTCGAGTTTGAGTCAAGGAGATATGCATATTGATGTGTTAAATTATCCAAGTATAATAAATTGTTAAAATTTCTATTCTCCAATTAAACATTGACGTATTATGTTTACATTTAAATGTAGGCAGGCAAATTATAATATTAGTATGTTTAATTTCTTTCAATGTATTTCTGATGTGAACAATTAAATTAAAATAATTTTGTGTAGAATTAAAATCATCTTCGCCTATTAATATAATACAATAGTCCTTAAATGTAAATTGTTTTAATTTTGATTCAATGTTTTCTAACATATTAATGAGTCTAGTGTGTGGCTTTAAATAATGACATACTTGAAATTTATCATATGCCAGATTTTTCTGTGCTATTGATAATATATTATTATTTTTGCTACTACTTAAAATACAAACTTTATTTTGCTTACTTACGGGTTTTATCTTTTCAATATATTTTAACTTAGGCTGAGTTGCAAGTGGCGATATGATTTCTACATTATCTTGATTTTAGATACATTACTCATATTTAGTAATTTTGGAGTCTGAGTCTCTTTATCTGCTCTTTGTTGGGCGTTATTAATTTTTCTTTTTGTTGCAGGACTAGTTGCAATTTTTTCATTAATACATTTGTTTTAGTAGCTCTTCATTAGATCATTTGCGATTGTGGACATCTGATAACTTCTGAAATTTATTTGAATTACTCTTTACAAACACAGCAGTCTCAAGTATGTAAAGTGAAGTAAGCGTAAGTATTTTATTTTCTATAAAATAACGTCGGCAACTATCAATTTTTCTTAACCTAAATATTGACCTGATGCATCGTTTTGTGCTTTAAAAGCTAATTCTTTATAAGTTGAATTTCCCCAAAAAATGATGCCATATCTCAGTCTTGAATCAGCCATGCCATAATATGCCATTAATAACGAATCAAAGTTTAATAATGAAGACAATTTATGAAGTGCGTAAGCAGACGTATTTATTTTCTTAGACAGTTCTTCAACATGCTTTTTCCAATTCAGCTTCCGGTCGATGATTAAGCCTAGAAATTTCGTAGTGTCAATTTCATTAATTAGTTGATTTTCATACATTATGTTCAGGTTTGTATTTGAAGGTAATTGATTAAAATGCATTAAATTCGTTTTCCTTAAATTAATCCGTAAGTTATTGTTTTTAACCATTCAATAATTAAATAAAGTGTATTATTGATGTTATTGTGATATAAATTTTATTTTTGCATTCCATTGTCACTGTACTGTCATCAGCAAAAAGTGTCATTTGATGATTTGTAGCATTAACAAGGTCGTTGATATAAATAATGAATAATAGGGGGCCTAAAACACTGCCCTGTGGTACTCCGTAACGTATAGTTCGTTCATCAGATTTATATGCATGTTCCCGTTTATCGCGATAATTTACTCGATGGATTTCAGTGTACTGCTTTCTGTTGTCAAGATATGATGTTATCAAATCTAATACTCTACCTCGTATACCATAATGATTTAGTTTGTTTGTCAAAATATCATGGTCAACACAATCAAATGCCTGAGTCATATCGCAGTATAAAGCACAAATTGGATTTTTATTGTCAACGTTTGTCATAATAACATTTAAGAAATCATAAATTGCCATATTGATTGTCATCTTATGCCTAAAACCTTTTTGTGCGTTGGTTAAAATGTTATATTTTTCAATAAAGGAATACATTTTCTGATGCAGGAATTTTTGCGAATATCGATATGAGGGCAATAGGTCTATAATTTTCCATACAGAGCTTATTTTCTTTCTTGAAGAGTGGTTTGACTACTGATGTTTTTAATTTTCCTGGGTAGATACTTTTACTGATACTCAAATTGATAATATGGCTAAGGTGATTTGATATATTATTTGCAACAAATTTAACGACTTTTGTAGAAATTTCATCTGGACCTACACTATTAGTGTTGTTCAATGATGTTATAATATTTAAAATGTCAGATGGTGAACTTGGTGTCAAGAACATTGAATGATTATTGTTTAGTATTTGTAATTTTAGTTCATTTTTCAAATTTGTTGGTTGAATTTTATCTACGAAGAAATTGTTGAATGCACATGATATTTCTTTCGGATTCGTTATTATTTTATCATCAATTTTATTGATGATATGGTATCACTTGGTAAATTTTGCTTCGTATTTTAATTATTTGCCATGTAGCTTTACTTCTATTCGTCGAAGTTTTAATACTATAATCATTTTGAGCTCGTTGTGTAAGTTTTATAATTTTTAAGCTTTTGGAATATTCTTTAAATTTTATTTTATTATTTACAGTAGGTTTTAATCTATACATCCATAACAACTCCCTTTTCTTCTTACTGCAAATCTTTATACCTCGTGATATCCATTTTGATTACTTTTTGTTTTATAGTAATATATCTTAAGGAAAGCATAAATCATAAAAAGCTTAAAATTTTCTAGAAAAATATTGTAGGCTTCGTTAGGGTCTTCCGTATTGTATATTTCAGAAAAGGATAGTCTTTTAATGCAGTCGTCAAACTTTATCATATTTTCTTTGTTATAATCTCGTCGTTTGATGAACCACCTATCAAGAATGCAAATTTTTTAACACCACATTTAAATAGTTGCGCTGTGTGATCTGATAGGGCAAGTTCTATTACTTCAGCTTTACAGTTATTATGAAAATTATGTCCAAAGTTATCAATACAAGTTTGACTTTTAATTCGGGTAGGTTGGTTGATCTCTAATTTGAGATTGTAATTTGAGAGAAGACATTCAAATTTATTGAGACATTGTTGCGCTTTAAAATGTTAATATTAAAGTCTCCTGTTATTATAATATTTCTATTTTGATTTTTGGTAACTACTTCTAAAATTTTTTCCAATCTATTAAAGAATAAATTAAAATTATCGTTTTTTGGTACTCTATACATACACACGATTAAAGTTTTGTAAAGCACTAACTCAATAGCACAACATTCAATTAAACCAGGAATGGAGAATTTCTTAATATCTGGTAATTCCGTAAACCGGTGTCCCTTTTTAACCAGTATGCAAGTGCCACCTCTTTTTTGAGTTGTTCTGCAAAAGCATGCAGCTAAGTTATAGTTGGGGATGGTTAAAAATTTCTCGAAACCGGATATGATGAAATGTTCTGTGATGCATATAACGTCAATAGTTATGAGTTTTTCTTCTAGTTCATTTAAAGAAATTGTCAATGCATCTGATTTATTTAATAGACCTGCAATATTTTGATGCAGGATATGCAAATAATTATTAATGAAAAACTGATTTATTGTTGGTTCCAAGTTCAATATTGTGTTACGATTGTCATTTTGTATTAACTCCTCATTTGACATATTGACACTATTTTCTATATACCTAATTAACTCTCTTAAGTCTTGGAACACAGTATTTATGCCAATGTCCTTAATACGTCCTGTATGGTAGTCAAACATTCGATAGTCATAAGTTAAATTCGAGTTTGAGTCAAGGAGATATGCATATTGATGTGTTAAATTATCCAAGTATAATAAATTGTTAAAATTTCTATTCTCCAATTAAACATTGACGTATTATGTTTACATTTAAATGTAGGCAGGCAAATTATAATATTAGTATGTTTAATTTCTTTCAATGTATTTCTGATGTGAACAATTAAATTAAAATAATTTTGTGTAGAATTAAAATCATCTTCGCCTATTAATATAATACAATAGTCCTTAAATGTAAATTGTTTTAATTTTGATTCAATGTTTTCTAACATATTAATGAGTCTAGTGTGTGGCTTTAAATAATGACATACTTGAAATTTATCATATGCCAGATTTTTCTGTGCTATTGATAATATATTATTATTTTGCTACTACTTAAAATACAAACTTTATTTTGCTTACTTGCGGGTTTTATCTTTTCAATATATTTTAACTTAGGCTGAGTTGCAAGTGGCGATATGATTTCTACATTATCTTGATTTTTAGATACATTACTCATATTTAGTAATTTTGGAGTCTGAGTCTCTTTATCTGCTCTTTGTTGGGCGTTATTAATTTTTTTCTTTTTTGTTGCAGGACTAGTTGCAATTTTTTTCATTAATACATTTGTTTTTAGTAGCTCTTCATTAGATCGTGTGAGATCCCTATTTTCTGAAGAAAGACACTCAATTTCTGCATGAGCACTGTTCAAGTCAATAGAGAGTTTTTTTTATTTCCTCCTTTAATCTTTGTATTTCATTATTTATATCGTCATCGGATATATCAGGTAAGGTACCAGTGGTGTCATCTAGCGAACCCGCGATGAACGAACCTTCGTTACGTTCGTACGTTATTATTGGAATCGGATTGTGTACGTCTGCGACGAAATGTAATGTTTTCTATAAAGTTCATCTTTGTTTGATTGGGTACTAGCTATGACATCTATCGTTCGAATGTGGAGTTTTTAGAAACTATTATCTTATAAATTTTAAATTTTGAACTAAATCATTCACAAAAATGTTTTTAGATTAGGAATCGAACTCTAGTTTAAATATGTTGTTGATGCAAAATTCAAATGAATTACCTCACGGCTATGTTTACAACTAAAGTATCCGAAGAAATTAAGTATTATAACTGTCCTTAAGTAATAGTAATTTGTTGATATGACTAATGTTGAAAGAATTATAAATATTCACAGCAATTATTTTGTTTTAGATTTTTTTACACTTGTGATATAAAATAATAAAAAGTATTGTTATTGTCAGTTTGTGAATAACTAAATGTAAATTTCACCCGTTAATTGATTAAATGTAGCACTTGTAACACTTTTTTATAGAAATTGTTTTGTTGTTTTTTGTTGTTGTTATTTATTTGATTCATTACACTATTATATATCATTTTGAAAACGCTAGCACATATAGTTCACATCTTAAGTAATTTTTTTATCAGACAACTGAGTTTGAATGAGTAGCTTAATTATTTTTTAAAAATTAAAATATTACACAGCAAACTATTTAAGTGATATCAGCGCCTCACGCGCGGGTAGGTCTAATTAAAATTTTAATTTTAAAATATAATTTCCTCACTCTATGTAGAGTACCTCACTGCGTTTACGTGTTTAAAACAGTAGTCAGCTTTGGTTCTAAGAATATTTGTAGTAAAAAGTACAAAGTAAAATAAAATAGCAATATTTATATTAATTAAGAGGATATATCCTCACGTCTATTATCTTGTACCCAGTCTCTACGTAGAGTTCTTAACTTTTAAAAACAAAAGGTAAATATAATGACGAGTTATATATTGAAAACCCGGCGGGAATTGGTGCAGTATTTCCCAAGATACAAGAGGGAGAAAATGTTTTGTTTTATTTTTTGAACTAGGGGGTGGAAGGAGTTTCGATTTTTCAGGAGTTCCAGTGATGAACGTGAATCACTGAAGATACTTATAGATCTCCAGTTGCTATTAAGAAAAACGTTTGTCGCCTGATACAAAGCGTAAATTTCTGCCTGAAAACCGTGCAGAAGGATTCGAGCTTGTACTTCTTGTTACTTTTTTCTACACCGCTTTCCAAAAGAGTCAATGCTGCCCCCACCTTTCCGTCTATTTTTCTCCCATCGGTAAATAGCATTGGGCCTCTGATCTTAAATTTGTCTATAGTGCAGGGCTGCATGTCCTCCAGACATTGAAAATCAATGTCAGGCTCGTAGGCTGGATGTAAGGCAGTCAAGTAGGATGCTCTTTCCTCCACTCTCCTATCCCCCAAGGATGTTTTGTGGGTTACCTCTTTTGGCACCGTATAGCCTAAGAGTTTCCTGGATTCGTAAATCTAACGGTAAAAGTCCTGTTAGTATCAAAGCAGCATTGAGTGATACCGTGCGATATGTTTTGCCTATCTTTTGTGCAAAACCTCTTTGGACAGCATTTAGCATCTTTTGGATCGATATTTTTTTCGCAGCTTCTCCCCAGACTCCTGCGGCATATAATATTATGGGCTCCACCACTGCAACGTACATCGTCCTGATTATCTCCGGATTCAATCCCCAGGAAATCTTTGCAGCTCTACTGAGTTGCTTATAGATATCCATTGATTTCCTACAGACATAGCTAACATGCGGCAGGAAAGTCAATTTTTTGTCTATTATCAACCCCAGCATTTTAATTTGGTCTACTAACTGAACTTCTACATCACCCATATAGATACGTGGGGTTTCCACTTTAATTCTTTTAGTGATAATCATAGCATTAGTTTTATGTGCAGCAAATTTTAGTTTATTTTTTACGCCCCACGCCTCCACATAGGTTAGCGTTAGCTCAGCTTGTCTCTCTATTTCTGTGACCGATTCTCCGGAGAAAATCAGCACGATGTCATCTGCGAAGGCTTGGCAAAATATTCCGCGCCTCTCCATCTCGTCCAAGAGTGGGTCCAAAAGTACGTTCCAAAACGTTGGTCCTGCAATTGAGCCCTGAACACATCCCTTGTTATTTTTATTCATGTATTCGTAATTGGCGTATCTGACTTTGACTTTCCTGTTTTCTAAGTAACTGCTGACCAATCGTCAAAGATTTCGTGGACAACCTTTTTCTCTTAGCTGATGTTTTATTGCAGGCCACCAGCACTATCAAACGCACCTTCGATGTCAAGTGATATGACTAAGTTAATTTGCTTTTTCTTCATATTACTCAGAATATGTGTCATCATATCATAAAGTGCGTCTTCAGTGCATCTCTGTGGAACGAACCCATATTGTTGCCGATTCGCCTTAGGCAAAATATGCCAACGAATTCTTCTCACCATAATCTTTTCCAGTATTTTCCCTAAGATTGACAGTAGCCCTATTGGCCTGAAAGACTTAGCATGTGTATAGTCTGTTTTACCCGGCTTCCTCAGAACAATCACCGCAGCCTCCTTCCATTGGGTGGGAAAGTGAGACAGTTCTAAGCATTTGTTAAGCATTTCCAAAAAAACCTCTTCATTTGTTGCTATCGCTCTGGAACATATTTCAGCCATCCAAACCTGGTGCTTTTTTAGGCTTAAAGCTCTGGACAACGTTTCTGAGCTCCGTTATGTCGAAAACCAGATCATCTTTGTCACCAGGGAAGGAAAGGTTTGTATCTGCTGCAAAGGTTCTTATTGCTTGATGTTCCGTGTTATCTTCATTAGCATTATCCTCCGGAAAGAAGGTGTTTGCCAGTAATTCAACTGACTGTTCCGGAGTCAGAGCTTCTCCATTCTTATTTAAGGCGGCGTCTGGTTGTCTTTTAGAAGTTTTCCTTATCACTCTATATACTCCGTCCCAGAGGCTTTCTCTATCCTGGGTACTACAAAAATTTTTCCAGCTGTGAGTTTGGGCTTTCGTCGCTTCTGATTCATATTTTTTCTTTGATTCCAGGTACTTCTCCACTACGTGACTTCTTCTACGGGGAGCTGCATACGAAATTCTTCTTTTCTTCTGCATCATGTCTTTCTTTAGCGTCTCCAGCTCATCCGTCCACCAAGGTAATTTACTATTTGTTTTATTTTTTAATTTAGGTATATTGGTAATGCATGCATATTCGATACTTTTTATGTAATTATTAACAGTAAACTCTAACTCCTCTACAGTCGTTATTGCTTTTATGTTGTTTTTCTCTAACTTTTTACTTTTTAGGTTCTCTTTTAGGTTTTCTGAAAAGGCAAACCAATCCGCCTTTTTGGTGTTATATAATCGCGTCGTTTTAAGCTCTTGCATGTCTGAAGTCGGCCTTTTTAATTTCAAATTAAATGTTATAGCATTGTGATCTGAACTGGAGACTTTGGAATCTACTTGCCACTCCGTAATTTTGCCGAGTGATTCATTACTGCACAGAGTAACATCCACTCTGCTTTTGTAGATCTTTCCGTTCCTAATTGTGAAAAATGTTGGAATGTTACCTTCATTTAAAATGTTCATTTCCATCTCTACTGCAGTTCCCATCAATGTCTCTCCCCTATGATCCTCCCTCTCACTTCCCCACCACGTACTCCATGCGTTGAAGTCTCCACCTATTATAAGGTTTTTGGTGCTAATTTTACTTGGAATAGCTTTTATTTGGTCTAGGTATGGTTCGATTGTCAAGCTATCCTCCAAGTATACTGATGCAACACAAATTGACCACTCGCTAGTTCGAATTATTGCCACTGCCATGTTTTCGTTTGTACATGTATGACAGTCGATGATTTCAACATCGTTGTCAAACACTATTATGGCAGACTTGACGGGCTTGCTTCTGCCATGATACCTTTGTACAACTCTGTATCCCATGGTTTGAGTAAGTTCTCCGTTTGCTCCAACGTATGGTTCTTGAACCAATGCCACTGATATCCTTCTTTTTTGTGCTTCTATCATCAACTCATTTGTTGCCAATTTTTTTCGTTGCAGGTTAGCTTGTATTATTTTGTAAACTTTATTCTCTGAGGAAGAGGATAAGGAGGCGGAGGCTACCGCGTTACTACAATGTGGTGCTAATTGGGGGCCCTTAGCAGTACGCGACTTTCATTCTTGCCAACTTGTCCCATTTTATTCTAATGGGGCAGCTTTCCGCAAAGGCGTTGTGATCCTTATCATCAAGTTTAGCGTGTTGACAATTTCTACAGTTGGGTGTATCCCCAGTTTTCCACAAAGGGCAGTCCGCTTTAAGGTGTGGTTCTGCACAATGACTACACAAGTCCACTGCTTCCGTACAGAGCCTTTTTCCGTGCCCAAATGCTAGACATCGGGAACACTGGATAAGGGGCGTTTGATCAGATACTACCACTCTCTGGAGATCCACGTGTATTCTTCCTGCCTCTGTAAGTTTTTTCCACACTTTTGGTGACACCTGCAGTATCACGTGGTTTTCCAGAGGATTTCGAGCTCTTCTTTTATATTTCACAATGGCCCGGAACTATGTCTCTGTTACTTTCCCCCAATATATGAGAATTTTGCCTTTTTAGTGCCCCAATGATATCCTCATCACTATTTGCTGAAAGCACGTTTTTAAGAATAACCAATGGGTCTCTGTATTCCTTTTTCTCCCATTTCAATCCTTTATCTTCCTCCTCTATTCTTTTCGTTAGTTTTTGCATTTTTTCGTTTGTCCTACAGCTTACTACCACTTTTTGGTCCTTTACCTTCCTCACTCTGTCCACTGTTATCCCTGTTTCTTTAGCTTTAACAGCCTTCCTGATCCTCTCCACTATTTGTTCACTTGTGTCTAAACTTTCCCCTGCTGATACAACTACGGTATGCATAGCCTCTTGAGGAAACCTCGTACTTTCTTTGCTTGCTCTCTCTTGTCTCCCAGGTGACTCTGTTGTGTCAGCGTAGGTCCTTTCTCTTAATTCTTCCACAAAGTTTTTCCGATCCTCATCCAATGTTCTTTTTACTTTCCTTATTTCTTACATGACTTCGTCAAGTCTCCTCCTGTATTCTATTTTCCCGTTCTCTTTCTATCTCCTCCATCTGCTTTTCCTTCATTTCAATGATGTTTTTCATCTCTTTAACAATTTTTCCATTCCGTTTACGTCGGTGGGAACACTCTCCTTATCTTTAATTGGTATTTCTAGCTTTACCGGAGATCTCACCAATCTCGCCTTAGTGTTGGCCTCTATATACTCTATGCTCTTTCTTACTACCTTTTCTTTATCTTTTTGCGTTATTTTCGTCGAGGGGCCTGCCCTCTGAGTAACATCTTCCCCAGTGCTATACTGGGTTTTCTTAGGGGGTGTCTGATACATTATTTTTTGTGTCGTAATTTACTAATTTACACACATAAAATTTTAAGACCACGCGCAATAGCACGACTTCACTACGACTAAATGGAGTTATTATAGTTAACGAGAGCGAGAGAGAGAGAAAAAAAAAGAGATAATTTGAATTAGATGGAGAGGGAAAAAAGAAAAAAAAATTTTTTTTAATGTGCCTCTACCTAGAGTCGTCTCTACAATTTATGTCTTCTAGTAAGAAGAGCGTTACTTATGCTTAAACTTAAATACTAAACAGTACAAAATGGATTACACTAATATATACAAAAGTTTTAAAACGTACTCTCTATGTAGAGTCTGTCTATATAAGGCTGGATGTCGGCCTTTAGCTGCAAAGTTTTTTGCAGAAATCCCCACTCAAATTGGGCCACCGGGTCAAAAGTTATTGCGATTTACAATTTTTCATCCCCCAGAGACTAAGTCCAAAAGTCAAGTTAGGGGTAGGGGTTGAAACTGTGTCCAAATGATCCGGTGGGGCTGAAGACTGCTTTAGCTGCTTAGTGTGGGGTGGTGGGGGTTCGGGGAGGACCCGGAAAAAAATGTCAGAATTGAGCTAGGAGGCTCCGTTCGCCTGAAAACTGAAAGCACAGTTAAAATGTAGTTTTCAGAATCTCCCCTCACCTAAATTTAATTTAATGACTTCTAAACTATACAAGCTAAAATTCCGAAAATGAAATGGGCTTCTATAAACAATTTTAATTAAATTTTTGTGGAAGTAAATTCTTTGAAAAATAATTGTTGAAATCTTACATAGGATTACCAAAACCGCAAAAGAGGTTAAATGATGATTTTACACACTAAAATTTTGAAAAAATTTATGTATACTATAAATTGAGTCACAATATTACCTAAATTTTTCAGATTTTTCAGGGTACCACGTGTCACAGCTTGAATCTTGAAAAATTTTGTCATAATATTTCCGCTCCAAATTTTTCGCTTTTGGTGTCGTTCTGAAGGTCTTGGATTTCTCCGTCTGATAGGGTTAAATTTTTTGTAGGTGGTCACTTTAGATCTTGAGATATTTTGGTTTGAATGTTTAATGATATTTTGTGGTATCTTCAAGTCTAGATATCTTCGCGAGTTTTCAGCCGATTTTCTTGGTGTAAGTTTTGACGAGTTGAGAACAAGCTTCTGCTTCGCTGGACACCACGTAAATTATCCGCAAACACGAGGATCCAAAACACGTGTCCACGTGCTTTTGGTTTTGTAAAATTTTCGAAAAAATTATTATAACAATAAAATTAGTTTCTGCTCGTCAAGAGCTTTCTAATGACACCATAAAATCACTATGTTGTCGATCTTGTTTCGACAGCGTTTCACTTTATAGTTTTTAGCACAATTTTTACGTTAGGTTATAGCTGTTTTTTCGCCATAGCCTTGTCAGTTCCGCACTTTTTTCACTTTTGGGCACACCTCCGAATTCGTCTCAGTGAGACGCATCTTCTGGTATATAACACTACCACTATTGGTCCCTTTGACTCACTGCTCGGATTTTTTATTCGCGGAACGGTTTGAAAACGCTGCTTACAGATCGGCGCCCGACCGGCTCGACCTTCATTTTTTTTTAGGTTAGGTTAGGTTAGGATAGGTTTTTTTTTTTATATTACTCTTGTACCCCTGACATGGGAGATCAGGGCCTTTCTTATTCTTTTATTGTGTATTTTTCCAAGTGTTTATTTTTCTATAATTATTATGGTTTAAATTACTTATCTATGCTCTATATTATCTATCTTCTATACTTATATGTGTTCTATGTATAACTTATTATATACACGTTATTCTACGTAGTTTTCTCCTATGATGCTTGTACTGTGCATTTATATTTACATTTTAACGTTGGAACTTGTACCATATACTTTTGTATATGTTACAGTTTTACTATTATTTGCTTTTTACTTATTTTTATTTACAACTTTATTTGCTACATACTTACAGTATTTTATAAACCTATTTCTAATTTTCTTATCTCTTATTATATGTGCTATACCGTCTTTACTTATTTTCGTCTCAATTTCACTTTCTACCTCATTTCTTACTTTACTATATATAGGACACTCAGTGATAAGGTGGATTATATCCTCATTCCTCTCTTGATCACAGACACACGACGGGCTCTCTTTACACTTAAAACGATGCAAATATTCAGAGAACCCGCCATGGCCTGTCATCACCTGTATCGCCATTGGGTCTAAGTTCAGTTTTCTTACAATTGAGTAAGCTTCACCAGCATCCGGAAAGAATATTTTAATAGTCGTTGCCGTATCGCCCTCCCTATAGCGCTTCTTCCACTCGTTGATCGTTTCCTCGCGGATTTGGCTCTTAACGAAGGAAACTGGGCATTTGTCGTAGTTAGGCCGTCTTTTAATTTTGAGTGCTGCTTCCTTTGCTAATTGGTCTGCTCTTTCGTTTCCTTCCATCCCAGCGTGAGCTTTTACCCAGTAAAGTGTAACAGATTTACCCTGTTTTTTAATTTTCTTTATATTTTCTACAATATTTAGCGCTAATGGATGGAAGGAATCACCTTGGATTGTTGTCTGAAGAGCAGACTTGGAGTCGCAATATATATTGCAACTTTGTGCAGAGTCTTGGAGCGCGAAGTTAGTAGCTTCAAGCAGAGCTAGAAGTTCCGCCTGGTAAACAGTGCAAAAATGTCCCAATTTTAGTTTGCGGGTACTGATCTCAGAGGCATCTTTCCAAATTGACAGAGCCGCGCCAACTTTCCCTTCGATTTTACTTCCGTCAGTAAAAATTTTTATTCCCGTATTGTTCTGTCGGTTAATTTCTGCACTATCCCCCAAACAAAGAAATTCCAGCTCCACCTGATCCGCAGGATGTGATGTCTCCTCATACGGTACTCTTCTCTCTAGCTCTCTGTCCCCTACTACCTGCTGTGAAAAACCTTTCTTTATTTCATAGCGAGGCTGCTTCCTGGATTCTTAGATCCAATGGAAGCAGTCCAGCCAGCAGCAGGGCTGAGTTCAGAGACACCGTTTTATAAGCTTTGATTATTTTCTGCACAAAGCCGCGTTGCGTCGTATCGAGCAACTTTTTTATTTTAATTTTATTTGTTGCGAATGCCCAAGCACCAGCCGCATACATAACTATCGGTTCTACCACTGCAATATATATAGTCCTAATTATCTCCGGGTTCAGCCCCAGTGTATCTTAGCGGCCCTCGACAGCTGACTGTACAGGTTTTGTGCCTTACGGCATACATTAAGGACATGATTGTTAAATGTTAACCTGTCGTCAACTGTGAGGCCGAGAATTTTTATTTCTCTGACCAATTTATATGCTCCCCATCCATGCTCAGAACTGGCGAATCATGTTTTAACTTATTTGTTATTAACATGGCCTTAGTTTTATGTGGCGCAAATGTGAGTTTATTTTTAATTCCCCAATTCCGAACATGGGCAAGTGCAGAGTTTGCTCTTTCTTCTACTTCTATTGCCGTATCCCCGGAGAAAATCCGACTACGTCGTCCGCGAACGCTTGACAGTGCTCCCCTTTTCATCCCCAGAGACTAAGTCCAAAAGTCAAGTTAGGGGTAGGGGTTGAAACTGTGTCCAAATGATCCGGTGGGGGCCGAAGACTAAGCTTTAGCTGCTTAGTGTGGGGTGGTGGGGGGTTCGGGGAGGACCCGGAAAAAAATGTCAGAATTGAGCTAGGAGGCTCCGTTCGCCTGAAAACTGAAAGCACAGTTAAAATGTAGTTTTCAGAATCTCCCCTCACCTAAATTTAATTTAATGACTTCTAAACTATACAAGCTAAAATTCCGAAAAAATGAAATGGGCTTCTATAAACAATTTTAATTAAATTTTTTGTGGAAGTAAATTCTTTGAAAAATAATTGTTGAAATCTTACATAGGATTACCAAAAACCGCAAAAAGAGGTTAAATGATGATTTTACACACTAAAAATTTTGAAAAAATTTATGTATACTATAAATTGAGTCACAATATTACCTAAATTTTTTCAGATTTTTCAGGGTACCACGTGTCACAGCTTGAATCTTGAAAAAATTTTTGTCATAATATTTGCGCTCCAAATTTTTCGCTTTTGGTGTCGTTCTGAAGGTCTTGGATTTCTCCGTCTGATAGGGTTAAATTTTTTGTAGGTGGTCACTTTAGATCTTGAGATATTTTGGTTTGAATGTTTAATGATATTTTGTGGTATCTTCAAGTCTAGATATCTTCGCGAGTTTTCAGCCGATTTTCTTGGTGTAAGTTTTGACGAGTTGAGAACAAGCTTCTGCTTCGCTGGACACCACGTAAATTATCCGCAAACACGAGGATCCAAAAACACGTGTCCACGTGCTTTTGGTTTTTTGCCAAAATTTTCGACTTGCAGACACAAAAAAATTATTATAACAATAAAATTAGTTTCTGCTCGTCAAGAGCTTTCTAATGACACCATAAAATCACTATGTTGTCGATCTTGTTTCGACAGCGTTTCACTTTATAGTTTTTAGCACAATTTTTACGTTAGGTTATAGCTGTTTTTTCGCCATAGCCTTGTCAGTTCCGCACTTTTTCACTTTTGGGCACACCTCCGAATTCGTCTCAGTGAGACGCATCTTCTGGTATATAACACTACCACTATTGGTCCCTTTGACTCACTGCTCGATTTTTATTCGCGGAACGGTTTGAAAACGCTGCTTACAGATCGGCGCCCGACCGGCTCGACCTTCATTTTTTAGGTTAGGTTAGGTTAGGATAGGTTTTTTTTTATATTACCTTTGTACCCCTGACATGGGAGATCAGGGCCTTTCTTATTCTTTTTATTGTGTATTTTTCCAAGTGTTTATTTTTCTATAATTATTATGGTTTATATTACTTATCTATGCTCTATATTATCTATCTTCTATACTTATATGTGTTCTATGTATAACTTATTATATACACGTTATTCTACGTAGTTTTCTCCTATGATGCTTGTACTGTGCATTTATATTTACATTTTAACGTTGGAACTTGTACCATATACTTTTGTATATGTTACAGTTTTACTATTATTTGCTTTTTACTTATTTTTATTTACAACTTTATTTGCTACATACTTACAGTATTTTATAAACCTATTTCTAATTTTCTTATCTCTTATTATATGTGCTATACCGTCTTTACTTATTTTCGTCTCAATTTCACTTTCTACCTCATTTCTTACTTTACTATATATAGGACACTCAGTGATAAGGTGGATTATATCCT
This sequence comes from Sericinus montela, assembly GCA_029286605.1. NCBI lineage: Eukaryota > Metazoa > Arthropoda > Insecta > Lepidoptera > Papilionidae > Sericinus > Sericinus montela. The sequence goes on along the minus strand of JAGSMR010000304.1, from coordinate 74,430 downwards.
CATTCCTCTCTTGATCACAGACACACGACAGGCTCTCTTTACACTTAAAACGATGCAAATATTCAGAGAACCCGCCATGGCCTGTCATCACCTGTATCGCCATTGGGTCTAAGTTCAGTTTTCTTACAATTGAGTAAGCTTCACCAGCATCCGGAAAGAATATTTTAATAGTCGTTGCCGTATCGCCCTCCCCTATAGCGCTTCTTCCACTCGTTGATCGTTTCCTCGCGGATTTGGCTCTTAACGAAGGAAACAGGGCATTTGTCGTAGTTAGGCCGTCTTTTAATTTTGAGTGCTGCTTCCTTTGCTAATTGGTCTGCTCTTTCGTTTCCTTCCATCCCAGCGTGAGCTTTTACCCAGTAAAGTGTAACAGATTTACCCTGTTTTTTAATTTTCTTTATATTTTCTACAATATTTAGCGCTAATGGATGGAAGGAATCACCTTGGATTGTTGTCTGAAGAGCAGACTTGGAGTCGCAATATATATTGCAACTTTGTGCAGAGTCTTGGAGCGCGAAGTTAGTAGCTTCAAGCAGAGCTAGAAGTTCCGCCTGGTAAACAGTGCAAAAATGTCCCAATTTTAGTTTGCGGGTACTGATCTCAGAGGCATCTTTCCAAATTGACAGAGCCGCGCCAACTTTCCCTTCGATTTTACTTCCGTCAGTAAAATTTTTATTCCCGTATTGTTCTGTCGGTTAATTTCTGCACTATCCCCAAACAAAGAAATTCCAGCTCCACCTGATCCGCAGGATGTGATGTCTCCTCATACGGTACTCTTCTCTCCCTGTAGCTCTGTCCCCCTACTACCTGCTGTGAAAACCTTTCTTTATTTCATAGCGAGGCTGCTTCCTGGATTCTTAGATCCAATGGAAGCAGTCCAGCCAGCAGCAGGGGCTGAGTTCAGAGACACCGTTTTATAAGCTTTGATTATTTTCTGCACAAAGCCGCGTTGCGTCGTATCGAGCAACTTTTTATTTTAATTTTATTTGTTGCGAATGCCCAAGCACCAGCCGCATACATAACTATCGGTTCTACCACTGCAATATATATAGTCCTAATTATCTCCGGGTTCAGCCCCAGTGTATCTTAGCGGCCCTCGACAGCTGACTGTACAGGTTTTGTGCCTTACGGCATACATTAAGGACATGATTGTTAAATGTTAACCTGTCGTCAACTGTGAGGCTGAGAATTTTATTTCTCTGGACCAATTTATATGCTCCCCATCCATGCTCAGAACTGGCGAATCATGTTTTAACTTATTTGTTATTAACATGGCCTTAGTTTTATGTGGCGCAAATGTGAGTTTATTTTAATTCCCAATTCCGAACATGGGCAAGTGCAGAGTTTGCTCTTTCTTCTACTTCTATTGCCGTATCCCCGAGAAAATCCGACTACGTCGTCCGCGAACGCTTGACAGTGCTCCCTTTTCTTGCAACTCCTTAAGAAGTGGATTCAGCAGTAAGTTCCAGAACGTTGGACCCTACCGAGCCCTGCAAACACGCTTTTGTCGGTTTCCTAACCCATTCCGCACCTGCATACCTGACGCGCACTGTTCTATCCTTAAAATAGCTGTCTACCAGGCGCCTCAGGTTAGCTGGGCATCTGGTTTCTGCCAGTCTGCACCGTATTGATGGCCACCACGCATTATCAAAGGCTCCTCTATGTCCAATGATACTAAAACAACCAATTTCTTGTTTCTAAGGTGTCTTTTACAAGCTGTATCATGTCATAGAGGGAGTCCTCGGTGCTACGCTGGGGCATAAACCCATATTGCATTTTGCTGATGTGCGGAATAGTATGCCATTTGATCCTTCGCACCATCATTTTTTCCATTATTTTGCCAAGTACTGGCAGCAGTCCAATCGGTCTGTATGACTTTGGGTGTGTGTAGCTCTCTTTTCTGGCTTACGCAAGACCACTACTACTGCTTCTTTCTATTTATTCGGGAAGTATGATAGGTGAGACACTTATTTATTAATGCCAGAAACATTTCTTGGTCCAGAGTGATAGCTTTCACACAGATGTCCGCCGTAAGACCATCTATTCCGGAGCTTTTTGGGGTTAAAGCTCGATGCAGCCCATTTTAGCTCCTCTATTGTAAACGGTGGATCACACAGTTCATCTTGTAATACGCCGTTTACATTTTCAGCTTCTTCTCTTATAAGTTGGTGTTGCTCACTATCTTCCTGAACTGTATCCTCGGGGTAGAAAATCTCCGCCAAAAGCTTTGCTGATTCTTTGTTTCCTAAATATTTGCCTTCCCACAAGGGTATGTCTTCATTTCTTACGGATGTCCTTCCTATCACTCTGTAAATTCCTCCCACATTGTCTCCGCTCCTGCTTGTTACAAAACTCCTTCCAACTCGCTGTTTGAGCCTTTTTTGCTTCCAGTTGATATCTTTCTTTTGTTTTGATATACTGCTCGACGACCCACTCCCTACGGATTGGCGCCGCTGAAGATATACGGCGCTTCATTCTTGTAACTTCCTTCTTAAGATTTTTCAACCCCTCAGTCCACCAGGGCAATCCAATTATTTTTTTCTCCTTTACTTTCGGCATGTTTTCACACGCGTCTGTAATTGCATTTGTGTATTTTTCTATAATTTCTTCTAGTTCTGTTGTATTTTCTATTATTTCTATTTTGATTTTTGTTATATTTCTGGTTTACAGTTTAATCAATCGATGGATGTAATATTGGTAAATTGTATCGATGAGTAAATAATTTTTTATATGCCGTTAATTATGTACCTTCAGTAACAACATGATAATCATAAAAGGAAAGGGACATTCATATTTAAAAAGTGGGATGAATATATTTTTATGTAAATATTTGTTCATGCATGTATACGGTAGCATGTAATAGCGTTGGCTAGGACATAAGACTTCCACAAATAAGCACCGGCAAAAGGTGCGTCGAAACTATTGTAATGACTCGAACTCTGTCTAACCCAGCATTCCTAATACTTCGTAAAGATAATATAATTATAAGCCTCATGTATCGAGAGCTACTGATCGAAAGAAGTGATTGTAGAAAATCAGTCATATGAAATAAATAAATAATTACCTTCACGCTATTCCCAATACAGGGGTAGACAGAGGTCTATTCTAGACAGTTAAGTCCCGTCGTCCCACTTTCCACCGAAGACATTTTTTGGGATAACGTGGTGGTGAGCCCGCCGCCGTCTTTATGTCAAAGCCAACGATGTGAATCGTACATAGGTATTGAAAAAACACATTGGTACGCGCCTGCCACCTGAGAAATGCCACATGAGAAAAGCCTTTATCCTGTAGTCGACATTTTCTGTTTCAATAACTCTTATACTATAACCTCGAAGTTAATTGGAATCCCCGAAATCTATATTCATTAGAAGTAAAGAAACGAAAAAAAAAACTTCTGCATTAAAACTATTACTTTCGAAAATAGAATTCAGTGGGATTTATATTTAATATTATTTTACAATAATTTTCAGTTTGGAATAGAAGAAAAATTCTATGAAGCATTTATAATAATTCAACGAACTGAGATTTATTATTTAGTTGGACCGCGCAACAGAAACTTATAATCATGCGCAGGTCTTTGTGCGGCGGGCGGCATTATGGTTGAAGTCAGAAAAGGTATTCAAGACGTACGACGAGCTCAAGACGGCTATACAAAAGGAGTTTCGATGTAATCAACAGTAAAGAAATGCATGAGCTGATGGCAAATAAAATGAAGCGTAAGGACGAAAGCTACTATCAGTATATGCTTGCGATGAGAGAATTGGGGAAAAAGCGAGATTTCCCGATTATGTTGCTATCCAGTACATAGTGGATGTAATCGACGGCGCTCAGGCGAAATTATTTTATATGGCGTAACGACGTACACTATGCTCAAAGAGAAATTAGTAATTTAGAATTGAAGATGGTAAACGATGCGAAGAAAGAAGCGGGAACCGAAACAGCTGTAAGAAAGAAAACAGAAAAATCCATTCGACGTTGTTACAACTGCGGCGAAAACAGTCATATCTCGACACATTGTCCAAACGGTCTCAAGTGTTTTCGCTGTAATCAGTACGGCCATATTGGATCACGATGCACTTGCACAGGCGGCGCGAGCACGGAACGCAGCGCCAGCGCTCCTCACAAGTCGGTAAAACAGTCCGCGCCGAACGCAGCGCAAGATCGTGCGGTTGCGTAGTGATCTCAGTCGGCAAAACTGCGCTCAGCTAACTTCAGGGTGGGTGCGACAACTGACAGCAGTTGTGACAGCCAGACGTCAAAAGGTGAAAATGAGGCTATGCAGGTGGAAAATAACGTAAACAAAACAAGAAATCTCTCAACGAAGCTGATGATTAGTGTCAAGATTAAGGAATTAACAGTGAACGCTTTAATTGAATCCGGCAGCGAGTTCAATTTCATGACGGACGAGCGTTTCATTACCGTTGGAACAGAAAAATACGAAGATAACTTATGTTTGACGGGACTCGGACGTACGATGGTGAATTCATTAGGAAAGATGTTCTTGGACATTACAATCGACGGAAAAAACTATCAAAACGTGTTATTTCATATAGTGAACAAAAATGTTATGTCTTTTGATATGATTTTAGGCCTAGAATTACTACGAAAAATAACCATTATTAAGATTTCATTATCATGAATTTATTATTTATTATCATGAATGGGTACAAAGTGAAGTTTTTGTCTGAAAGTGATGAATGGATGCCTAAGTTGTGTTGTTTTTCAGATCCCACTTTGGAAGTTGAGCATATTTCTGATTATTCCATAAGGGAAAAAGTTTTGCAGTGTATTGAAGGTTATAATCCAATCCAATTGAAAGATGCACCTTTTGAGCTGAAGATTGTTCTTAAAGATGACGTGCCTGTCGCCCAGAGACCACGACGTTTGTCCTTGGCAGAGCAGAGAATAGTTGAAGAGCAGGTAAAGGAATGGATGGATGATGGTGTAGTACAAGTAAGTTTTCAGAATATTCAAGTCCTTTGGTATTAGTGAGAAAAAGATGGTTCAGTTAGGGTTTGTGTGGATTATAGACTGCTAAACAAAAATTCTTAAAGATGAATTTCCATTACCAGTGATCGACAATATGATAGATAAGCTGTGTGAAGCCAAAATATTTAGCATTTTTGGATTTAAAGAATGGTTTCTTTCATCTCAAGGTGGCTAAGGAATCTATCCTGTATACATCAATTGTGACACACCATGGCCAATTCAAGTTCCTTGAGCTCCTTTCGGTTTGTCCATCTGCCCAAAGTATTTTATGCAATTCATAAGCATTATCTTCAGGGATTTGATTTCGCAAGGCATTATGATGATTTTCATTGACAATATCTTAATTACAGCAGAAAGTGAAGAACAAGCAGTGGAACGACTTCAGCTTGTGTTAAAAGTGGCTTCAGGATATGGGCTAAAGATAAATTGGAAGAAGGCCGACCTGATCAAACCGGAAATTGAATACTAAAGCCATGTGATAAGGAATGGGGAAATAAAACCAAGTCCAGAAAAGACAGAAGCTATCCGTAAGTACAAAGAACCCTGAGATGTCAAACAACTACACAGTTTCATTGGTTTAACCTATTTCAGAAAGTACATTGAAAATTATGCCCTAATTTCTAAGCCACTCACAGATTTATTGAGAAAGGAAAAAGAATTTATTTTTGAAGGTGAACAAAGACAAGCATTTAATATTTTAAAAGAGAGATTAGCATCCAGTCCTGTGTTAAAGATTTTTAATCCCAAGTTGAAGACGGAGTTGCACACAGACGCTTCTAGTGTGGCATATTCGGCCATACTCATGCAGTACCATCCAGATACAGGTCTCCACCCGGTTCATGAGCCGAAAGACAAATGATGCTCAATTAAGGTATTCAAGCTATGAACTGGAGGCAACCAATATTATTGAAGGTATAAAGAACTTCAGGCAGTATTTGTATGGAATACATTTTAAAATTGTCACAGATTGTAAAGCATTTGAAGTGACATTGAAAAAGAAGGATATTTCTGCTAAGATAGCCTGCTGGGTATTATTCCTCAATGAATATGACCTAGAAATAGAGCATCGTTCTGGAACAAAAATGAGGCGTGTCGATATATTGTACAAAGGAGATAAGAAATTACTGGTTATACCTAAGACTATGGAGAAAGAAGTATTGAAGAAGGTGAAAGCGATGGACATTTTTCTAAGAAGAAGATGAAAGAAGCTATTGAAAGAGATTATTACATAACAGGATTAGATAAGAAAATTTAAGATTTTATAGCGACATGCATTCCATGCCTGTTAGCTACGAAGAAAGAAGGAAGCAAGAAGGATTTCTGCATCCAATTGAGAAGAACAGTATTCTCTTGGATACCATTCATTTGGATCATGTTCGACCTTTGACGCAAACTAGTAAACAGTGTAACCATATACTGACAGTTGAGGGCGCTTTCGCTAAATTTGTTTGGCTGTTTCCAACAAGAAGCACCTCAAGCCGAGAGACTCTAAATAAATTGGAGATCAATCAGGAAACCTTCGGAAACCCTCGACGAATAATCACTGACAAAGGCACTGCATTCACTAGTCATGGGTTTCAAGATTACTGTAAGGAGGGGAAGATTCTACATGTGACAATTACGACGGGTGTTCTACGAGGCAATGGACAAGTCAAGAGAATACACAGAATATTAATTCCATTACGTACGAAGTTGTGTATAGAGAACTCTGGCCTTTGGTACAAACACATTAGTTGAGTGCCTCGAGCCATTAATGGTACCTTTCAAAGAAGCATCAACTGTTGTACACCTTGTGAAATACTTGTAGGTGCAAAATGGGAGTAAAAGAAGACATAAAGATACAAGAGTTACTACAGGAAGAGTACATACAAGTGTTCAATGAAAATAGAGGATCTCAGAAAACAGGCCAAAGAACAGATTCTCAGAGTTCAAAACGAGAATGCAAAAAGCTTTAATAGAAAAAGAAAAGGACATTCATAATACAAAGTTGGAAACATTGTGTCTATAAAACTTACACAATTTGGTTCAGGACTTAAACTAAAACCTAAATATCTAGGACCTTACAAGGTGATAATCACTAACTAAACCAAATGGAGTGATTGCTATGATCTGCAAAAAAATGATAGTGCTACTGAGGGGCCTATAAGAACATCTAGCTCAGCAGATTGTATGAAGCGTTGGCCAACAGAAGGTGAAGAGAGTTATAAAAAAAAAACTTTTATCAAGTTAGATTAGAATGTATAGAATTTTAATCACCGTTCATTGTTATCTAGAGAGCTTTGCTAATATTCTATCTCGTTCCAAGATTAATCTGGGTTCTTTCAGTTTAAGTTAATTCATTTAGTTAGTCCGCCTCAATCTTTTCTAAAGAGATGTAATTAAGAAAATGTTTGTAAAGTATGACTGAAGGAATGTGGAATGTGTGTGTGATGTATTGTACTGAAAGACTTGAAACATCATGAATGCTGAGGAATGCCTGAGGACAGTCATTGTATCAGGACAGCCGAATGTGGGAAACGGAATGTAAGTTGGGAACTGAACGCAGGGACGAGTGAGAGTGATGAAAGGGAAGGAATGACGGAGTGATGGTAAGTGATTACCCTTGCCCATGAACACCCGCAATACCAGAGGCTTAGCAGATGTGTTGCCTCCCTTAGAGTGCCCCCCTTCCCCAGAATTAGGGGAGGGAGGTGTGGGCCACCGGTTACCTGCACTCACCAGACGAAACGCAGAAGTTTGTTAGACTTCTACTTCACGCCGGTATTCTGCGAGGTCGCGGTACCTCCCCGGTCGAGCCGGTCCATTCATGCAACAACAAAAGCTGATGCGTGGCTTTACCATTGTTAAAAGTGCGGATCGAAATAATTAAATTTTCTAGATCTCTGACTATTTCCTTGAAGGAAAATGTGTGTAGTTATAAAAAAAAAACTTTTATCAAGTTAGAATAGAATGTATAGAATTTTAATCACCGTTCATTGTTATCTAGAGAGCTTTGCTAATATTCTATCTCGTTCCAAGATTAATCTGGGTTCTTTCAGTTTAAGTTAATTCATTTAGTTAGTCCGCCTCAATCTTTTCTAAAGAGATGTAATTAAGAAAATACGGAGACAATGTTACAGTTTTAATCAGCCATTAATTAGAAATGGAGTATTAATTTCCTATATTAGATTTGACAATATTTTTTTTAAATTATCTTGCAATTTACCATACTGGGGTTAGACACATGTCTAGATAGTTATGTCCTTTTGTCCCACCTTTCACCTAATACAATTTGGGACAGTGCGTCAGGTGGAGAACCTGTCGCCGTCTTAATTTCCAAGCCAACGATGTTAATCCTACATAAGTTTTGAAAAAAGTAATTGGTACGAGCTGTTAGGATGGCGCTTCGGGAGTCCTTTTTAAAAAAAACTACAAACTACTACGACTAATTAAACTTTTACTGCACAAAACTATGGTTGAAAATTACAAGTGTTACTTACAATTTGTTGCGGCAGACTGACTCTACTTTACATAAAGAAATCATAAATAAATAAATATCTTCACGCAATTCCCAATACAGGGGTAGACAGAGGTCAAGACTAGACAATTAAGTCCCATTGACCCACCTTCCACCGAAGATATTTTCGGGACAACGTGACAGGTGGTGAGCCCGTCGCCGCCTTTATGTCCAAGCCAACGATGAAATTCGTACATAAGTTTTTGTGAAAAACTCATTGGTACTGCCACCTGGGGATCGAACTCGGGTCACTCGACTCGAAATTCCGACCACCCGGCTATCATGCAACAACTCGGCTATCGTGACTTAATCACGATAGCCGAGTAAGATAGCTTAATAAAGAAATCAGTTTTATATATAATTTGAAAAAGCTTATGTAGCATTAAAAGAAATCAGTTTTATGTAGCATTAACTTCATATTACACTGACATCAGTTTTATATATAATTTGAAAAAGCTTATGTAGCATTAAAAGAAATCAGTTTTATGTAGCATTAACTTCATATTACACTGACATCAGTTTTATATATAATTTGAAAAGCTTATGTAGCTTTAACTTCATATTACTATTGTTCATAACATCTCCCCCCTTTAAAACTGAGATATAATCTTTTGAGAAATATCGAAGTAAAAGAAATTTACAAGTATAATAAAGACTGTAAATAACATTGAATTAAAGTTAACTTGAAAATTATAAAAATCGTAAACAATTAAAAGTTTATAAAATAATAGTCATTATATTTTATAAAATGCAAAAGCTAATTCCCCAAAGCAAACTAAATCTAATATTAATAGAAACAAAAGTAAGTCCCCATAAGTAAAACAAATAATCAAGATCATTACTAACAATAAGGTAAACATATTTAAAATATTAACTTTAGACATTACTAATATTTCTAAAAGATATACTTCTTTATTTTTACTTATTTCTATCTCTGGGAGACTTTGGTTGACTTCCTGTCGCATTCAACAGATTCCTCTGAAATTTCGGACAATTCTATAGAATTACTAACTGAGGTTTTTAGTATTATTTAATCTTTTCCATAACATTGATTATAAATTTGGATGCAACAAGATGTCTTACACTTTGAAGAAAGTTTATTATAAATTTTATAAATGATGTATCTAATAATTAACACTATAATAACATAAGTAGTTGCGGAATAGTATTTACCATATTTAATAATATGCGATTCGTTTTCCGCTTTATAAATTTTCTAAACTGTCTAATTTATGAGAAGCTACATTAAGAGATTCTAAATCTATATTTGTTAAAGTAATAGGAGAGAGTTTATGAATTGTCTCTTTGACAAGATTGAATTTACAACAGTCGTCTTCTAAAATATCAAAATTAATTGTTAATTGATTTGGCAAAGTAGTTTTATATATAATTTGAAAAGCTTATGTAGCATTAACTTCATATTACACTGACATCAGTTTTATATATAATTTGAAAAGCTTATGTAGCATTAACTTCATATTACACTGACATCAGTTTTATATATAATTTGAAAAGCTTATGTAGCATTAACTTCATATTACACTGACATCAGTTTTATATATAATTTGAAAAGCTTATGTAGCATTAACTTCATATTACACTGACATCAGTTTTATATATAATTTGAAAAGCTTATGTAGCATTAACTTCATATTACACTGACATCAGTTTTATATATAATTTGAAAAGCTTATGTAGCATTAACTTCATATTACACTGACATCAGTTTTATATATAATTTGAAAAGCTTATGTAGCATTAACTTCATATTACACTGACATCAGTTTTATATATAATTTGAAAAGCTTATGTAGCATTAACTTCATATTACACTGACATCAGTTTTATATATAATTTGAAAAGCTTATGTAGCATTAACTTCATATTACACTGACATCAGTTTTATATATAATTTGAAAAGCTTATGTAGCATTAACTTCATATTACACTGACATCAGTTTTATATATAATTTGAAAAGCTTATGTAGCATTAACTTCATATTACACTGACATCAGTTTTATATATAATTTGAAAAGCTTATGTAGCATTAACTTCATATTACACTGACATCAGTTTTATATATAATTTGAAAAGCTTATGTAGCATTAACTTCATATTACACTGACATCAGTTTTATATATAATTTGAAAAGCTTATGTAGCATTAACTTCATATTACACTGACATCAGTTTTATATATAATTTGAAAAGCTTATGTAGCATTAACTTCATATTACACTGACATCAGTTTTATATATAATTTGAAAAGCTTATGTAGCATTAACTTCATATTACTATTGTTCATAACATCTCCCTCTTTAAAACTGAGATATAATCTTTGAGAAATATCGAAGTAAAAGAAATTTACAAGTATAATAAAGACTGTAAATAACATTGAATTAAAGTTAACTTGAAAATTATAAAAATCGTAAACAATTAAAAGTTTATAAAATAATAGTCATTATATTTTATAAAATGCAAAAAGCTAATTCCCAAAGCAAACTAAATCTAATATTAATAGAAACAAAAGTAAGTCCCCATAAGTAAAACAAATAATCAAGATCATTACTAACTATAAGGTAAACATATTTAAAATATTAACTTTAGAAATTACTAATATTTCTAAAAGATATACTTTTATTTTTACTTATTTCTATCTCTGGGAGACTTTTTGGTTGACTTCCTGTCGCATTCAACAGAGTCCTCTGAAATTTCGGACAATTCTATAGAATTACTAACTGAGGTTTTAGTATTATTTAATCTTTTTCCATAACATTGATTATAAATTTGGATGCAACAAGATGTCTTACACTTTGAAGAAAGTTTATTATAAATTTTATAAATGATGTATCTAATAATTAACACTATAATAACATAAGTAGTTGCGGAATAGTATTTACCATATTTAATAATATGCGATTCGTTTTCCGCTTTATAAATTTTCTAAACTGTCTAATTTATGAGAAGCTACATTAAGAGATTCTAAATCTATATTTGTTAAAGTAATAGGAGAGAGTTTATGAATTGTCTCTTTGACAAGATTGAATTTACAACAGTCGTCTTCTAAAATATCAAAATTAATTGTTAATTGATTTGGCAAAGTAGTTTTATATTTAACTGATGGATAAAATTGTAAAGTTTGAAAATAGGCAACACAATCTTTCTCAAGGCTTAATATTCCTGTGCCTTGTAAATTATAATCCTTAATTTCTTTGTTACATTTTAATGTTAATTTATTCTGCTGTTTTGTCTGAACATAAATATACTTTCCATCATTAAGTTTTTGCCATAAGTTAATATTTCCATAAATTACTCTAGATTCACAAATATCAGGAAGTGAAACAGTCGCTTCTGTTAACAATTTAGTTTCACATGTAGGATTATTTATAGTAGACAAAATAGAAGGAAGAGGACAAATAACATAATCTAAATTAGCATTTTTACAATCACTTAAACTATCTAATAGAGCATAGCTTAGTCTGTCATCCGTTACAGCCACATATAGCTTAGTAGGATGAATAAGGACAAAAACATGATCCATTTGACGTGGTGTTGGTAATGGTAAATTTTATAAACGCTAAATTTAGTAGGATTAATTAAAGGATTTCAATAACAAATATTATCTTATTATTAAAATAGTACGACGTTAACTTAGATAAATCTATAATAGTATGAATATTGTCCAAAGTCAATTGAGCAGGAAATTCTAAGTTTCTTTTAGGTATTTTACTCTCTGAGAGCTCATTAAATAGTTTCGTAGGAGTTAAAACATACGGATGCAAAATATTTGCTTTTGCAAATAAAATAGAATTTAAAGTCGTATCTAAAATATTCGATATTGATAATAGTGATCCTTCAAGGACATTAATCATAGAATTTATTTTTCAGAATTGATTACTTTAAGTTATTTTTAGAATGATTAGATATTAGGTAATCGAGTTTGTCAATTTGATTATTAAGTTTAATTTCATTATTATTTAATTTAAGAATAGAAACGTTAAAATTATTAATGGTTGATTGAACAACGTGTATGTTGTCTTTCATAAGCGAAAATATTTTCCTTTCATTTTCTTCGCAATCGGTTATAGCTTCATCATATTTTCTAGCATCCTCGGCATCTAAAGTGCCGAAAAAGAATTTCAAAACTTCTCCACCGAATTCTAAAGCTCTTTTAAAACGAGTTGGAGGATTTTCGGAAATGAGATGAGACAGAGAATCATATTTAAGGTAATTAACATTGATTAAAATTTCTAAAGGGTTAATCATATCTTTACAATCTATATTTATAATAACTAAATTTTGTGCTTTATCGCAAAAATTATAAAGACTTGTAATTGATTTTTCTACTTTAGTTAAATAAGGTTTAATGGGAAAAATATCTAAATGAGTTACAACATTCCAATAATCATTGTAGAAATACGCTATATTAGTTGGATCAAAATAAATTCCTGGGCTGTGTAATACAGGCACAATAGGATCCATAGAAATAAATTTGGAGTAAAATCTGAAACAATAGAAAACTATGCTGGCTTTATTTCGTTTACATGATATTTTACGTGTTTACTATTAATAAAATTGTGACGTTAGTTTTGCCATGTGTTTTTAATATTTTAAATGGTCCTTCCAAACTGGGGATAAGGCCTACGCAATCTATGATGTTGCTTAACATAGACTAAGTCACCAGCTTTATATGACTTTTCTTTTGTCGAAGTATCATAATATCTTTTGAAGCCTCTTTACTTTTAACAATGTTCTGAAGAGCTTTTTCTCTAGAAAACTTCATTCTATATTGAAGTGTTAATATATTCGTGATATGTTAAATTATCTGAAGAATCATAAATACTACTAGGAATTGACGGTTTATAGCCGTATAATAATTCAAAAGGAGTGAATTCCGTAGTACAATGAAGAGTTGTGTTATAAGATTGTTGTGGCAAGATAGCAATGCCAATCATCTTGATTTTCATTGACAAATGATTTTAAATATTCCTTAAGGGTTGCATGACTTCTCTCAAGAGCACCATTTGTTTGTGGATGATAAGGAGTAGAGAAAAGGTTTTTAATTAAAAGAAATCAGTTTTATATATAATTTGAAAAGCTTATGTAGCATTAACTTCATATTACACTGACATCAGTTTTATATATAATTTGAAAAGCTTATGTAGCATTAACTTCATATTACACTGACATCAGTTTTATATATAATTTGAAAAGCTTATGTAGCATTAAAAGAAATCAGTTTTATATATAATTTGAAAAGCTTATGTAGCATTAACTTCATATTACACTGACATCAGTTTTATATATAATTTGAAAAGCTTATGTAGCATTAACTTCATATTACACTGACATCAGTTTTATATATAATTTGAAAAGCTTATGTAGCATTAAAAGAAATCAGTTTTATATATAATTTGAAAAGCTTATGTAGCATTAACTTCATATTACACTGACATCAGTTTTATATATAATTTGAAAAGCTTATGTAGCATTAAAAGAAATCAGTTTTATATATAATTTGAAAAGCTTATGTAGCATTAAAAGAAATCAGTTTTATATATAATTTGAAAAGCTTATGTAGCATTAAAAGAAATCAGTTTTATATATAATTTGAAAAGCTTATGTAGCATTAACTTCATATTACACTGACATCAGTTTTATATATAATTTGAAAAGCTTATGTAGCATTAAAAGAAATCAGTTTTATATATAATTTGAAAAGCTTATGTAGCATTAACTTCATATTACACTGACATCAGTTTTATATATAATTTGAAAAGCTTATGTAGCATTAACTTCATATTACACTGACATCAGTTTTATATATAATTTGAAAAGCTTATGTAGCATTAAAAGAAATCAGTTTTATATATAATTTGAAAAGCTTATGTAGCATTAACTTCATATTACACTGACATCAGTTTTATATATAATTTGAAAAGCTTATGTAGCATTAACTTCATATTACACTGACATCAGTTTTATATATAATTTGAAAAGCTTATGTAGCATTAACTTCATATTACACTGACATCAGTTTTATATATAATTTGAAAAGCTTATGTAGCATTAACTTCATATTACACTGACATCAGTTTTATATATAATTTGAAAAGCTTATGTAGCATTAAAAGAAATCAGTTTTATATATAATTTGAAAAGCTTATGTAGCATTAAAAGAAATCAGTTTTATATATAATTTGAAAAGCTTATGTAGCATTAAAAGAAATCAGTTTTATATATAATTTGAAAAGCTTATGTAGCATTAACTTCATATTACACTGACATCAGTTTTATATATAATTTGAAAAGCTTATGTAGCATTAAAAGAAATCAGTTTTATATATAATTTGAAAAGCTTATGTAGCATTAAAAGAAATCAGTTTTATATATAATTTGAAAAGCTTATGTAGCATTAACTTCATATTACACTGACATCAGTTTTATATATAATTTGAAAAGCTTATGTAGCATTAAAAGAAATCAGTTTTATATATAATTTGAAAAGCTTATGTAGCATTAACTTCATATTACACTGACATCAGTTTTATATATAATTTGAAAAGCTTATGTAGCATTAACTTCATATTACACTGACATCAGTTTTATATATAATTTGAAAAGCTTATGTAGCATTAAAAGAAATCAGTTTTATATATAATTTGAAAAGCTTATGTAGCATTAACTTCATATTACACTGACATCAGTTTTATATATAATTTGAAAAGCTTATGTAGCATTAACTTCATATTACACTGACATCAGTTTTATATATAATTTGAAAAGCTTATGTAGCATTAAAAGAAATCAGTTTTATATATAATTTGAAAAGCTTATGTAGCATTAAAAGAAATCAGTTTTATATATAATTTGAAAAGCTTATGTAGCATTAACTTCATATTACACTGACATCAGTTTTATATATAATTTGAAAAGCTTATGTAGCATTAACTTCATATTACACTGACATCAGTTTTATATATAATTTGAAAAGCTTATGTAGCATTAACTTCATATTACACTGACATCAGTTTTATATATAATTTGAAAAGCTTATGTAGCATTAACTTCATATTACACTGACATCAGTTTTATATATAATTTGAAAAGCTTATGTAGCATTAACTTCATATTACACTGACATCAGTTTTATATATAATTTGAAAAGCTTATGTAGCATTAAAAGAAATCAGTTTTATATATAATTTGAAAAGCTTATGTAGCATTAACTTCATATTACACTGACATCAGTTTTATATATAATTTGAAAAGCTTATGTAGCATTAACTTCATATTACACTGACATCAGTTTTATATATAATTTGAAAAGCTTATGTAGCATTAACTTCATATTACACTGACATCAGTTTTATATATAATTTGAAAAGCTTATGTAGCATTAACTTCATATTACACTGACATCAGTTTTATATATAATTTGAAAAGCTTATGTAGCATTAACTTCATATTACACTGACATCAGTTTTATATATAATTTGAAAAGCTTATGTAGCATTAAAAGAAATCAGTTTTATATATAATTTGAAAAGCTTATGTAGCATTAACTTCATATTACACTGACATCAGTTTTATATATAATTTGAAAAGCTTATGTAGCATTAACTTCATATTACACTGACATCAGTTTTATATATAATTTGAAAAGCTTATGTAGCATTAACTTCATATTACACTGACATCAGTTTTATATATAATTTGAAAAGCTTATGTAGCATTAAAAGAAATCAGTTTTATATATAATTTGAAAAGCTTATGTAGCATTAAAAGAAATCAGTTTTATGTAGCATTAACTTCATATTACACTGACATCAGTTTTATATATAATTTGAAAAGCTTATGTAGCATTAAAATAAATAAATAAATAAATAAATAAATAAATAAATAAATAAATAAATAAATAAATAAATAAATAAATAAATAAATAAATAAATAAATAAATAAATAAATAAATAAATAAATAAATAAATAAATAAATAAATAAATAAATAAATAAATAAATAAATAAATAAATAAATAAATAAATAAATAAATAAATAAATAAATAAATAAATAAATAAATAAATAAATAAATAAATAAATAAATAAATAAATAAATAAATAAATAAATAAATAAATAAATAAATAAA
The DNA here is from genome assembly GCA_029286605.1 of Sericinus montela. Classification (NCBI taxonomy): domain Eukaryota; kingdom Metazoa; phylum Arthropoda; class Insecta; order Lepidoptera; family Papilionidae; genus Sericinus; species Sericinus montela. Next base: position 57,798 of record JAGSMR010000304.1, on the reverse strand, counting down.
TAAATAAATAAATAAATAAATAAATAAATAAATAAATAAATAAATAAATAAATAAATAAATAAATAAATAAATAAATAAATAAATAAATAAATAAATAAATAAATAAATAAATAAATAAATAAATAAATAAATAAATAAATAAATAAATAAATAAATAAATAAATAAATAAATAAATAAATAAATAAATAAATAAATAAATAAATAAATAAATAAATAAATAAATAAATAAATAAATAAATAAATAAATAAATAAATAAATAAATAAATAAATAAATAAATAAATAAATAAATAAATAAATAAATAAATAAATAAATAAATAAATAAATAAATAAATAAATAAATAAATAAATAAATAAATAAATAAATAAATAAATAAATAAATAAATAAATAAATAAATAAATAAATAAATAAATAAATAAATAAATAAATAAATAAATAAATAAATAAATAAATAAATAAATAAATAAATAAATAAATAAATAAATAAATAAATAAATAAATAAATAAATAAATAAATAAATAAATAAATAAATAAATAAATAAATAAATAAATAAATAAATAAATAAATAAATAAATAAATAAATAAATAAATAAATAAATAAATAAATAAATAAATAAATAAATAAATAAATAAATAAATAAATAAATAAATAAATAAATAAATAAATAAATAAATAAATAAATAAATAAATAAATAAATAAATAAATAAATAAATAAATAAATAAATAAATAAATAAATAAATAAATAAATAAATAAATAAATAAATAAATAAATAAATAAATAAATAAATAAATAAATAAATAAATAAATAAATAAATAAATAAATAAATAAATAAATAAATAAATAAATAAATAAATAAATAAATAAATAAATAAATAAATAAATAAATAAATAAATAAATAAATAAATAAATAAATAAATAAATAAATAAATAAATAAATAAATAAATAAATAAATAAATAAATAAATAAATAAATAAATAAATAAATAAATAAATAAATAAATAAATAAATAAATAAATAAATAAATAAATAAATAAATAAATAAATAAATAAATAAATAAATAAATAAATAAATAAATAAATAAATAAATAAATAAATAAATAAATAAATAAATAAATAAATAAATAAATAAATAAATAAATAAATAAATAAATAAATAAATAAATAAATAAATAAATAAATAAATAAATAAATAAATAAATAAATAAATAAATAAATAAATAAATAAATAAATAAATAAATAAATAAATAAATAAATAAATAAATAAATAAATAAATAAATAAATAAATAAATAAATAAATAAATAAATAAATAAATAAATAAATAAATAAATAAATAAATAAATAAATAAATAAATAAATAAATAAATAAATAAATAAATAAATAAATAAATAAATAAATAAATAAATAAATAAATAAATAAATAAATAAATAAATAAATAAATAAATAAATAAATAAATAAATAAATAAATAAATAAATAAATAAATAAATAAATAAATAAATAAATAAATAAATAAATAAATAAATAAATAAATAAATAAATAAATAAATAAATAAATAAATAAATAAATAAATAAATAAATAAATAAATAAATAAATAAATAAATAAATAAATAAATAAATAAATAAATAAATAAATAAATAAATAAATAAATAAGTAACACCAGAAGAACTAGGATTGAAAAGAAGAAAATATGCATTTTAATGATTTTTAAAGCATATTTATACTGAATTTTTATGATATTAAAGAGAAAAAAGTTAACATTTGAACTGACACGGACGGGATTCGAACCCGCGACCTTCGCCGATCTGTGGCGACGCTCTTACCTCCCAGCCACCGTGTCTTACACGCATCAGTTGAAATTTTAACTCTGTATTCTCTTATATTACTTATGCCTTGTTTATTGGCATAGTTAAAAAAGTTAAAGTTTCAACTTTGTTCTCTTTAATTAATTAACATAAAAGTTCAGCATAAATGTGCTTTAAAAATCAATAAAATTGCATATTAAAAATTAAAGTAGGCGATACCGTATTGATAATTCCTAACTGAAAAGTCAGGATTATCAAATTGTCACTTGCAAAATGGATAACAGATGGCGCCTATGCCAATGAACAAGGCATAAGTAATATAAGAGAATATAGAGTTTAAATTTCAACTGATGCGTGTGAGACACGGTGAATCTAAGGTGAGAGCGTCGCCACGAAACGGCGAAGATCGCGGGTTCGAATTCCGCCCGTGTCCGATGAAATTTTAACTTTTTTCTCTTTAATTTAATAACAAAGAAGAAAGATAGAAAATAAATAAATATTAAATATAGAATAAATAGATAGGGATAACAAATATCGAGAAGGACGATGAAGAACAGGAAAAGCTCTGGTGAAAATGGTGGCAATCTTTTGGGGAGGCCTATATTTAGCAAAATAATAGTCACTATAGCTGAGAGGTTGCGTGATCGATTTTCGAGTCAAGAGACCCGAGTCGATCTCCAGTTCATACTGATCATGGTCATGGTACTCATCAAAATTTATGTACGATTTTATCGTTTACATAAAGATGGCGACAGGCTCAGCATTGGTCACGTTGTCCCAAAAATGTCTTCGGTGGAAGGTGGGACGAAAGGACTTAATTGTCTGGACGTCTATCTGCCCCAATATTGAAAATAGCGTGTAAATATTTTTTTTGTTATTGTACATTATCCAAGTAATATTGTAAAAGCCGAAGTTTGTATTAAGGCGTTGTTATGAAATTCCGCCCAGATGGCTACAGTCTCACTACCTGTATTGGTGTTCCTAAGTTCCGGTGACATTACAAAAATTAAAAAAAAGAATTGGATTCGCAGGAGGTAGGTCACCAATATTTTTTTTCAAAAGTAAAACAAAAGTAATTTTCTGAGGTCTGGCCGTTTTGCCTTGTTGTTTCCGATTTCTTAACACAAGTGCTTAAACTGCTTACTTTGGAATCAGAGGAACATATGTTGTCACTATCTATGTGTGGATTTATTTATTTTATTTACTCTGGCTACCCTGTCAGCTATGGGATGAGGGAAGGGCGCATGAATATATTTATTCATTTATTATTATTTACTAACTTCGCTGTTTACTTGAGTTTTTTTTACTGATACGCAATTTTTCATTGATTTTAAAGCATGTGATTTATACCTCAGTGGTCGCGGGTTCGAAGTTTGCCTCTGTTCGAACTGAACTTTGATGTCTACAAATGGGAGTACGTAGCGGCAATAAAACATCACGTCCGGCTGCGTGTCCGACAAACAACAAAACATTACAGCTATTGTTTCCTTTCCCGGAAGACACAGATCCTTTAAAGGATAACAAGAATACTTACACTTTATAGACTTAGTTAGAAACATGAACAATAACTTTTATTTATTTATCTTCACGCATGACACATCTTGTCGTGAGGCGTGACTATGTACCACCACCTTTTCTTCCCGTGGGTGTCGTAAGAGGCGACTAAGGGAAAAGCTTAGAAATGTCATCCTTCTTCTTCTTCTTTACAGCCTATAAAGAGTTGCTGCTGAATATAGCCTTCTGTCAAAGATTACTTCAAAATCACATTGTCAATCGATAAATGGCGGGATGAACGTCTCGAAATATACCAGGCTAAAACACTATATACAGCATAACGGCCATCAGTGACCAAGCCAACGATATCTGAGTTCGATCCTACGGCCGGCACTATCAACATTTTAAAGTGATTTTAAGTCTACTGTAATTATTATTTTTGTCAAATTCCATTTAAATCCGTTGTTTTAAGAAATATATATCCATACCGAAAAAATTTGTATGGACGTAGCGTGAATCCGGATGAAAGAGGAAGTCTTTCAACCTGCGAAAACTGCTAACTGCTTGAGTTATAATTTAAAAAAATGGTTTAACTCTAGTACAATAATTTTAATTCTTTTGTATTGCATTGTCAAAAATATTATAAAACTAAAACAAAAAAAATAACTTCACGCCATTCCCAATACTGGGGTACACAGAAATCTGCACAATTAAATCCACCAAAAACAAACATATGAAAAATTATACAAAATATTACGCAAAAAAGTAATATGAAACCAAGATAACATGACACATGCGTTTATTAAATATCTATGAAAACTTACAGGATCTTTTGTAACACGATGTGACCGTGAATGAGCATAATACTCACAGATTGCGTCTGTGTCAAGGGCAACTTGACAATGTATCACAGCTTTTTGGAGGGTTGCCGAGAATACAAGACGCCGGGGTGTCTGGCAACCTTGACACTTGCACACGGCTAGCAAACGTTCTCCAGTTTTGGCAGCAAATTTAAAATAAAAGTGTTATTGTTTTATAAATATATATTAGTTTTTTTCATCACAAAATTATTAATATGAAAGAAACGAAAGAGTTATGTAAGGATCGCGACATTTGGTTATATGTTCCCTGGCTATCCCATCAGGGATTGTTTATGAAGAAAAGTCAGTATATTTAGAGTATTCACAAAAATGTTATTCTCTTCCTCTATGACGGGAATAACGAAAGTGGACGAAGCGAAACAAGTATTTAAGGATCGTAGCAAGTAGAAAGAAGTGGTATTTGCCTATACCTACGGGAAAGAGGCGTGATTGTATGATGATGATGACAAAAAAGTTTTCACGTCACTATAAATAAATAAATATCTTCACGCAATTCCCAATACAGGGGTAGACAGAGGTCGAGTCTAGACAATTGAGTCCCTTCGACCCATGCGACGCGAATACTACACATTTGCTTGTCAAATCTGATATAATGGTAGGGCCCATCTAGTATGTGATCACCGACTGCAGACTTCCTTGAGCGTCTATGTTTAACATCACCATGTGTTCTTTAACGCGAGTTTTAAAAAAAAAAAACACAAAGCTGATGTTAAACATAGACGTCGACATCCGAAACGTCGGGAAATAAAAATTGTTTGTAAAAACTAATTAAAGACGCGATAAAATCCGAAAATCATTTAATTTTAAATACAGAGAATCTTTCACTGCTGTCCATATAAAGAAGTTCAAATAGCTCAACGTGACATGGAAAGAAGTAAGCTCGGTATTTCCCAGCGTGATATAATCCGCTTCACCAACCTTATTTTACCCTTAAGATGGGTGTTCCGAATTCGAGTCAAGAAACCTGAGCTCCGCCCTGATGGTAGACTCGTACCAATGTGTTTTTTTAAAACTTATGTACGATTTTCATCGTCAGCCTGGACTTAAAGACAGCGCCAGGCTCACCACCGACACGATATCCCAAAACAAATATTCAGTGGACAGTGGGTCGAAGTGACTTAATAGTCTTTATCTGTATCTATCCCAGTATTGGGAATAGCATGAAGATATTTCTCTTAAAGAATTTTCTTATTTATCTCTTACACAGCAAGATAATCGTGCGTCACCTGAAGTGATTACCAACGTTGTAAGACTCTCTAAGATCTCTGCAGAACCTTAAAAGACCGGACCAGAGTCATCTCAGAGGTGGAACGTCGTGGAGTCTTATCGCTTGAGGATGCCTTGTTTAGAGACGAAATACGTGTCGCGGTATCATGGGTGATGGTGTATGCTACCTGGAGTCTAGTGTAGTGCCTGTGTATGCGGTGGGGAATGTTATACAATTACTGCAGGCATATGTGGGAGAGAGCGTGGTGATTTACTGCTCTACGGAACTGTGCAATTGTGCAATATTATTCTCAAAGTTACGATGACGGAGTGGTTTGGTGATAGCGATTCGAGTCAAGAAACCTGAGCTCCGCCCCTGATGGTAGACTCGTACCAATGTGTTTTTTTAAAACTTATGTACGATTTTCATCGTCAGCCTGGACTTAAAGACAGCGCCAGGCTCACCACCGACACGATATCCCAAAACAAATATTCAGTGGACAGTGGGTCGAAGTGACTTAATAGTCTTTATCTGTATCTATCCCAGTATTGGGAATAGCATGAAGATATTTCTCTTAAAGAATTTTCTTATTTATCTCTTACACAGCAAGATAATCGTGCGTCACCTGAAGTGATTACCAACGTTGTAAGACTCTCTAAGATCTCTGCAGAACCTTAAAAGACCGGACCAGAGTCATCTCAGAGGTGGAACGTCGTGGAGTCTTATCGCTTGAGGATGCCTTGTTTAGAGACGAAATACGTGTCGCGGTATCATGGGTGATGGTGTATGCTACCTGGAGTCTAGTGTAGTGCCTGTGTATGCGGTGGGGAATGTTATACAATTACTGCAGGCATATGTGGGAGAGAGCGTGGTGATTTACTGCTCTACGGAACTGTGCAATTGTGCAATATTATTCTCAAAGTTACGATGACGGAGTGGTTTGGTGATAGCGATTCGAGTCAAGAAACCTGAGCTCCGCCCCTGATGGTAGACTCGTACCAATGTGTTTTTTTAAAACTTATGTACGATTTTCATCGTCAGCCTGGACTTAAAGACAGCGCCAGGCTCACCACCGACACGATATCCCAAAACAAATATTCAGTGGACAGTGGGTCGAAGTGACTTAATAGTCTTTATCTGTATCTATCCCAGTATTGGGAATAGCATGAAGATATTTCTCTTAAAGAATTTTCTTATTTATCTCTTACACAGCAAGATAATCGTGCGTCACCTGAAGTGATTACCAACGTTGTAAGACTCTAAGATCTCTGCAGAACCTTAAAAGACCGGACCAGAGTCATCTCAGAGGTGGAACGTCGTGGAGTCTTATCGCTTGAGGATGCCTTGTTTAGAGACGAAATACGTGTCGCGGTATCATGGGTGATGGTGTATGCTACCTGGAGTCTAGTGTAGTGCCTGTGTATGCGGTGGGGAATGTTATACAATTACTGCAGGCATATGTGGGAGAGAGCGTGGTGATTTACTGCTCTACGGAACTGTGCAATTGTGCAATATTATTCTCAAAGTTACGATGACGGAGTGGTTTGGTGATAGCGATTCGAGTCAAGAAACCTGAGCTCCGCCCCTGATGGTAGACTCGTACCAATGTGTTTTTTTAAAACTTATGTACGATTTTCATCGTCAGCCTGGACTTAAAGACAGCGCCAGGCTCACCACCGACACGATATCCCAAAACAAATATTCAGTGGACAGTGGGTCGAAGTGACTTAATAGTCTTTATCTGTATCTATCCCAGTATTGGGAATAGCATGAAGATATTTCTCTTAAAGAATTTTCTTATTTATCTCTTACACAGCAAGATAATCGTGCGTCACCTGAAGTGATTACCAACGTTGTAAGACTCTCTAAGATCTCTGCAGAACCTTAAAAGACCGGACCAGAGTCATCTCAGAGGTGGAACGTCGTGGAGTCTTATCGCTTGAGGATGCCTTGTTTAGAGACGAAATACGTGTCGCGGTATCATGGGTGATGGTGTATGCTACCTGGAGTCTAGTGTAGTGCCTGTGTATGCGGTGGGGAATGTTATACAATTACTGCAGGCATATGTGGGAGAGAGCGTGGTGATTTACTGCTCTACGGAACTGTGCAATTGTGCAATATTATTCTCAAAGTTACGATGACGGAGTGGTTTGGTGATAGCGATTCGAGTCAAGAGACCCGAGTCTCATATCCCAGCACGTAGCAATGGCTTTTTTCAAAACTTTTTATCACAGCGTAAACGATTTATATCGAAGGCATTAACGTAAAAATTGCTGCAAGTTCATCATCTGTCACGATATCCGAAATAATGTATTCGATGAGCACTTCATTGTCTAGACCTCTGTTTACCCAAGTATAAAAGTTAGGTTACAACTAATTACAAGCATTGATGAGATGAAATTAGTGAATTTTTGTTATTATGTTTCATTACAGATTTTGTTGTGTCATCTATTGTCTAATATGTATTGTAAATTGATTTTTAAAAATATAATATGGTGGGTTTATAGATAGATAGATAGATAGATAGATAGATAGATAGATAGATAGATAGATAGATAGATAGATAGATAGATAGATAGATAGATAGATAGATAGATAGATAGATAGATAGATAGATAGATAGATAGATAGATAGATAGATAGATAGATAGATAGATAGATAGATAGATAGATAGATAGATAGATAGATAGATAGATAGATAGATAGATAGATAGATAGATAGATAGATAGATAGATAGATAGATAGATAGATAGATAGATAGATAGATAGATAGATAGATAGATAGATAGATAGATAGATAGATAGATAGATAGATAGATAGATAGATAGATAGATAGATAGATAGATAGATAGATAGATAGATAGATAGATAGATAGATAGATAGATAGATAGATAGATAGATAGATAGATAGATAGATAGATAGATAGATAGATAGATAGATAGATAGATAGATAGATAGATAGATAGATAGATAGATAGATAGATAGATAGATAGATAGATAGATAGATAGATAGATAGATAGATAGATAGATAGATAGATAGATAGATAGATAGATAGATAGATAGATAGATAGATAGATAGATAGATAGATAGATAGATAGATAGATAGATAGATAGATAGATAGATAGATAGATAGATAGATAGATAGATAGATAGATAGATAGATAGATAGATAGATAGATAGATAGATAGATAGATAGATAGATAGATAGATAGATAGATAGATAGATAGATAGATAGATAGATAGATAGATAGATAGATAGATAGATAGATAGATAGATAGATAGATAGATAGATAGATAGATAGATAGATAGATAGATAGATAGATAGATAGATAGATAGATAGATAGATAGATAGATAGATAGATAGATAGATAGATAGATAGATAGATAGATAGATAGATAGATAGATAGATAGATAGATAGATAGATAGATAGATAGATAGATAGATAGATAGATAGATAGATAGATAGATAGATAGATAGATAGATAGATAGATAGATAGATAGATAGATAGATAGATAGATAGATAGATAGATAGATAGATAGATAGATAGATAGATAGATAGATAGATAGATAGATAGATAGATAGATAGATAGATAGATAGATAGATAGATAGATAGATAGATAGATAGATAGATAGATAGATAGATAGATAGATAGATAGATAGATAGATAGATAGATAGATAGATAGATAGATAGATAGATAGATAGATAGATAGATAGATAGATAGATAGATAGATAGATAGATAGATAGATAGATAGAATACTTTATTGCACACCAACACAGAAAATATACAATATTAAATTTTGTAAGACTGTGGTGACACAAATGGCGGTCTTATCGCTAAAAGCGATTTCTTCCATACAACCTTTAGTAAAGGCTATAATGAGGTTTGGACATAAAGACGGCGACAGGCTCACCACCGACACGATATCCCAAAACAAATATTCAGTGGACAGTGGGTCGAAGGGACTCAATTGTCTAGACCTCTGTTTACCCAAGTATAAAAGTTAGGTTACAACTAATTACAAGCATTGATGAGATGAAATTAGTGAATTTTTGTTATTTATAATAAAGGTCACGTATAGTACAGGTACATCACAGTATAACAGTAACGTAATCAAAAGTTTAAACATGAATTTTTTGCGTTGTTATAAAAACTTGGCCTGTTTCAAGTTTATACAAGCCATCAGAGTCAGCTCCTTCCATTTGACCGTATCCAACGAAGAGCGGTTCGAATCGTCGACGAACAAGATCTGTCTGATCGGCTAGATCCCCTGGCTTTGCGAAGAGATGTTGCATCTCTTTGCATTTTTTACAACATGTACTACGGGGAGTGCTCCGAGGAATTGTTCGGATTAATCCCATCCGCTGATTTTCACCATGGTACCTTACAGCATAGTCAAAAATTCCATCACCACCATCTTGATGCTTGGCATTCCACCACAATGCGTTTTTCGCGGAATTTTCTGCGACTCACTTGAACTTTATGGAATGTTCTATCGTCAGCGGTTTTTCGGGACCAATACAACTTAGAGACCTTCAAGAAAAGAGCCTATACCTTCCTCAAAGGCAGGCAACTCATCTGCTATGCCTGTGGTATTGCAGGTGAGCATGGGCGGCGGTAATTGATAACCCTCAAAAACACAATTGACTAAAAAATATTTATAAATAGTAGTAAAATGATTTTGGGATGACCTGCACAGTATTGCGGGCAGTCAATGGCGGTGGTAGGATCTTTATTTGTGGCAATATTTTAGGGTAAGCGAGAACAGGAGGGGAAATAAGTATTAAATGACAAAAAAGAAAGAACAGTATATTGTTTTTATTATTAAAAGAGTGTAGTTTAAAACAGTGATACTGCCATATGTTATTATGTTTATAAATAAATATCTTCACGCAATTCCCAATACAGGGGTAGACAGAGGTCGAGTCAAGACAATTAAGTCCCTTCGACCCACCTTTCACCGGAGATATTTTCGGGACAACGTGACAGGTGGTGAGCCCGTAGCCGTCTTTAGGCAACGATATAATTCGTACATAAGTTTTTAAAAAACCCATTGGTACGAGCTTGCCACTTGGGGATCGAACTCGGGTCTCGAAAATTGACTCGAAAATCCGACCACCCCACCACTCGGCTATCGTGACTTTTTGTTATTATGTTTATAAATAAATATCTTCACGCAATTCCCAATACAGGGGTAGACAGAGGTCGAGTCAAGACAATTAAGTCCCTTCGACCCACCTTTCACCGGAGATATTTTCGGGACAACGTGACAGGTGGTGAGCCCGTAGCCGTCTTTAGGCAACGATATAATTCGTACATAAGTTTTTAAAAACCCATTGGTACGAGCTTGCCACTTGGGGATCGAACTCAGATATCGTTGGCTTGGTCACTGATGGCCGTTATGCTGTATATAGTGTTTTAGCCTGGTATATTTCGAGACGTTCGTCCCGCCATTTATCGATTGACAATGTGATTTTGAAGTAATCTTTGACAGAAGGCTATATTCAGCAGCAACTCTTTATAGGCTGTAAAGAAGAAGAAGGATGACATTTCTAAGCTTTTCCTTAGTCGCCTCTTACGACACCCACGGGAAGAAAAGGTGGTGGTACATAGTCACGCCTCACGACAAGATGTGTCATGCGTGAAGATAAATAAATAAAAGTTATTGTTCATGTTTCTAACTAAGTCTATAAAGTGTAAGTATTCTTGTTATCCTTTAAAGGATCTGTGTCTTCCGGGAAAGGAAACAATAGCTGTAATGTTTTGTTGTTTGTCGGACACGCAGCCGGACGTGATGTTTTATTGCCGCTACGTACTCCCATTTGTAGACATCAAAGTTCAGTTCGAACAGAGGCAAAGTTATTGAATAATAATACTTTCTGATATCTTTATATGGAATCTAACCTAGTAAAACAAATTCTTTGTAAAATTAAAAAAATGTAAATTAAATAATTCTCGATTACTGAGTAGTTGGATCATCGGAATCCTAGTCCAAAGACTAGTTCGATCCCCAGTAAGAAGTATCGCAGTTTTTCCAAAACTTTAGTACTACAGGCTCATCACCAGTCACCTTTAAACAAAAATAATATCCGGCTTGAAACTAAGCTGAAGTATTTGTGTAAAGGACTGTTGTCGCATTGGCTTCCTTGTTTTGGGAAATGCGTGATGATGCGTAAGCATCCGGGTTCGATTCCCGGTCGGCTCAATGTAGAAAATCTTTTCTACATTTTCACGGGTCTTAGTGTTTATCGTACCTTCGTTGTTTCCGATTTTATACCACAAGTGCTTAAGGTACTTACCTCGGGATCAGTGCAATGTATGTTGTACCAGTGATGTTATCCATATTTATTTATTTATTTAAAAAAAATGTAAATTAAATAATTCTCGATTACTGAGTAGTTGGATCATCGGAATCCTAGTCCAAAGACTAGTTCGATCCCCAGTAAGAAGTATCGCAGTTTTTCCAAAACTTTAGTACTACAGGCTCATCACCAGTCACCTTTAAACAAAAATAATATCCGGCTTGAAACTAAGCTGAAGTATTTGTGTAAAGGACTGTTGTCGCATTGGCTTCCTTGTTTTGGGAAATGCGTGATGATGCGTAAGCATCCGGGTTCGATTCCCGGTCGGCTCAATGTAGAAAATCTTTTTCTACATTTTCACGGGTCTTAGTGTTTATCGTACCTTCGTTGTTTCCGATTTTATACCACAAGTGCTTAAGGTACTTACCTCGATCAGTGCAATGTATGTTGTACCAGTGATGTTATCCATATTTATTTATTTATTTATTTATTTATTTATTTATTTATTTATTTATTTATTTATTTATTTATTTATTTATTTATTTAAAAAAATGTGATAAATGTTTTATAATAAGTGTCAATTAAATAAAATAAAACGTTAAAATCGAAAGCTCGTAACTCGTCACTCAAAAATTGCAGTTAATTTCCTCCATATGTTTGTATCACCTCCATATGGTTGTTACACATTATTACACAGCAATTTTATAAGCAAGTTTAGAGCATATAATTTCTACTTAACTTTATGTTATTAAATTAAAGAAAAAAATGATTTTAAAATTTCAACTGACACGAGCGGGATTCGAACCCGCGACCACTGCGGTATAAATCACATGCTTTAAAATCAATGAAAATTGCGTATCAGTAAAAAAACTCAAGTAAACAGTGAAGTTAGTAAATAATAATAAATGAATAAATATGTTCATGCGCCCTTCCCTCATCCCATAGCTGACAGGGTAGCCAGAGTAAATAAATTAAATAAATCCACACATACATAATGACAACATATGTTCCTCTGATTCCAAAGTAAGCAGTTTAAGCACTTGTGTTAAGGAATCGGAAACAACAAGGCAAAACGGCCAGACCTCAGAAAATTACTTTTGTTTTACTTTTGAAAAAAAAATATTGGTGACCTACCTCCTGCGAATCCAATTCTTTTTTTTAATGTCACCGGAACTTAGGAACACCAATACAGGTAGTGAGACTGTAGCCATCTGGGCGGAATTTCATAACAACGCCTTAATACAAACTTCGGCTTTTACAATATTACTTGGATAATGTACAATAACAAAAAAAATATTTACACGCTATTTTCAATATTGGGGCAGATAGACGTCCAGACAATTAAGTCCTTTCGTCCCACCTTCCACCGAAGACATTTTTGGGACAACGTGACCAATGCTGAGCCTGTCGCCATCTTTATGTAAACGATAAAATCGTACATAAATTTTGATGAGTATCATGATCATGGAGAGTACCATGACCATGGTCGGCTCAATGTAGAAAATCTTTTCTACATTTTCACGGGTCTTAGTGTTTATCGTACCTTCGTTGTTTCCGATTTTATACCACAAGTGCTTAAGGTACTTACCTCGGGATCAGTGCAATGTATGTTGTACCAGTGATGTTATCCATATTTATTTATTTATTTATTTATTTATTTATTTATTTATTTATTTATTTATTTATTTATTTATTTATTTATTTATTTATTTATTTATTTATTTATTTATTTATTTATTTATTTATTTATTTAAAAAAATGTAAATTAAATAATTCTCGATTACTGAGTAGTTGGATCATCGGAATCCTAGTCCAAAGACTAGTTCGATCCCCAGTAAGAAGTATCGCAGTTTTTCCAAAACTTTAGTACTACAGGCTCATCACCAGTCACCTTTAAACAAAAATAATATCCGGCTTGAAACTAAGCTGAAGTATTTGTGTAAAGGACTGTTGTCGCATTGGCTTCCTTGTTTTGGGAAATGCGTGATGATGCGTAAGCATCCGGGTTCGATTCCCGGTCGGCTCAATGTAGAAAATCTTTTCTACATTTTCACGGGTCTTAGTGTTTATCGTACCTTCGTTGTTTCCGATTTTATACCACAAGTGCTTAAGGTACTTACCTCGGGATCAGTGCAATGTATGTTGTACCAGTGATGTTATCCATATTTATTTATTTAAAAAAATGTAAATTAAATAATTCTCGATTACTGAGTAGTTGGATCATCGGAATCCTAGTCCAAAGACTAGTTCGATCCCCAGTAAGAAGTATCGCAGTTTTTCCAAAACTTTAGTACTACAGGCTCATCACCAGTCACCTTTAAACAAAAATAATATCCGGCTTGAAACTAAGCTGAAGTATTTGTGTAAAGGACTGTTGTCGCATTGGCTTCCTTGTTTTGGGAAATGCGTGATGATGCGTAAGCATCCGGGTTCGATTCCCGGTCGGCTCAATGTAGAAAATCTTTTCTACATTTTCACGGGTCTTAGTGTTTATCGTACCTTCGTTGTTTCCGATTTTATACCACAAGTGCTTAAGGTACTTACCTCGGGATCAGTGCAATGTATGTTGTACCAGTGATGTTATCCATATTTATTTATTTATTTATTTATTTAAAAAATGTGATAAATGTTTTATAATAAGTGTCAATTAAATAAAATAAAACGTTAAAATCGAAAGCTCGTAACTCGTCACTCAAAAATTGCAGTTAATTTCCTCCATATGTTTGTATCACCTCCATATGGTTGTTACACATTATTACACAGCAATTTTATAAGCAAGTTTAGAGCATATAATTTCTACTTAACTTTATGTTATTAAATTAAAGAAAAAATGATTTTAAAATTTCAACTGACACGAGCGGGATTCGAACCCGCGATCTTCGCCGTTTCGTGGCGACGCTCTTACCTTCGATTCACCGTGTCTCACACGCATCAGTTGAAATTTAAACTCTGTATTCTCTTATGTTACTTATGCCTTGTTTATTGGCATAGGCGCCATCTGTTATCCCTTTGCAAGTGACAATTTGATAATCCTGACTTTTCAGTTAGGAATTATCAATACGATATCGCCTACTTTAATTTTAATATGCAATTTTATTGATTTTTAAAGCACATTTATGCTGAACTTTTATGTTAATTAATTAAAGAGAACAAAGTTAAAACTTTAACTTTTTTAACTATGCCAATAAACAAGGCATAAGTAATATAAGAGAATACAGAGTTAAAATTTCAACTGATGCGTGTAAGACACGGTGGCTGGGAGGTAAGAGCGTCGCCACAAATCGGCGAAGGTCGCGGGTTCGAATCCCGTCCGTGTCAGTTCAAATGTTAACTTTTTTCTCTTTAATAAATAAAAATTCAGTATACATATGCTTTAAAAAATCATTAAATTGCATATTTTCTTCTTTTTTTTAATTTTAATATGCAATTTTATTGATTTTAAAGCACATTTATGCTGAACTTTTATGTTAATTAATTAAAGAGAACAAAGTTAAAACTTTAACTTTTTAAATATGCCAATAAACAAGGCATAAGTAATATAAGAGAATACAGAGTTAAAATTTCAACTGACACGAGCGGGATTCGAACCCGCGATCTTCGCCGTTTCGTGGCGACGCTCTTACCTTCGATTCACCGTGTCTCACACGCATCAGTTGAAATTTAAACTCTGTATTCTCTTATATTACTTATGCCTTGTTTATTGGCATAGGCGCCATCTGTTATCCCTTTGCAAGTGACAATTTGATAATCCTGACTTTTCAGTTAGGAATTATCAATACGATATCGCCTACTTTAATTTTAATATGCAATTTTATTGATTTTAAAGCACATTTATGCTGAACTTTTATGTTAATTAATTAAAGAGAACAAAGTTAAAACTTTAACTTTTTAACTATGCCAATAAACAAGGCATAAGTAATATAAGAGAATACAGAGTTAAAATTTCAACTGACACGAGCGGGATTCGAACCCGCGATCTTCGCCGTTTCGTGGCGACGCTCTTACCTTCGATTCACCGTGTCTCACACGCATCAGTTGAAATTTAAACTCTGTATTCTCTTATATTACTTATGCCTTGTTTATTGGCATAGGCGCCATCTGTTATCCCTTTGCAAGTGACAATTTGATAATCCTGACTTTTCAGTTAGGAATTATCAATACGATATCGCCTACTTTAATTTTAATATGCAATTTTATTGATTTTAAAGCACATTTATGCTGAACTTTTATGTTAATTAATTAAAGAGAACAAAGTTAAAACTTTAACTTTTTAAATATGCCAATAAACAAGGCATAAGTAATATAAGAGAATACAGAGTTAAAATTTCAACTGACACGAGCGGGATTCGAACCCGCGATCTTCGCCGTTTCGTGGCGACGCTCTTACCTTCGATTCACCGTGTCTTACACGCATCAGTTGAAATTTAAACTCTGTATTCTCTTATGTTACTTATGCCTTGTTTATTAGCATAGGCGCCATCTGTTATCCCTTTTGCAAGTGAGAATTTGATAATCCTGACTTTTCAGTTAGGAATTATCAATACGATATCGCCTACTTTAATTTTAATATGCAATTTTATTGATTTTAAAAGCACATTTATGCTGAACTTTTATGTTAATTAATTAAAGAGAACAAAGTTAAAACTTTAACTTTTTTAAATATGCCAATAAACAAGGCATAAGTAATATAAGAGAATACAGAGTTAAAATTTCAACTGATGCGTGTAAGACACGGTGGCTGGGAGGTAAGAGCGTCGCCACAGATCGGCGAAGGTCGCGGGTTCGAATTCCGTCCGTGTCAGTTCAAATGTTAACTTTTTTCTCTTTAATATCATAAAAATTCAGTATAAATATGCTTTAAAAATCATTAAATTGCATATTTTCTTCTTTTTTCAATCCCTAGTTTTTCTGGTGTTACAATTGATAGGAAACCTTGCTAGGAAGGGATTGCTATGATATTCACGCTAGGTAAGCGGATTGACGAGCGCTGTACCAGACGCCTTACATCTTAGACCCTATGGGCCATCACCGGTGTACTGAATTCTAGTATACTAATTTTCGGGGTGGATATGCCACCATCTGTCAGCAGTTGTAGCTATTTACAAAGCTTTTTCCTTTGTCACCTCCAACGACACCCATGGGGAAAACGATTTGACAACATCATGTCTAAACTCTGAACTCAAATTAAGAAGCCAAAACACTTGTGTCATGGAATCAGAAACAACGAAGGCACCACATACACCCAGACCTGAGACACTATAGGAAAGTGGTTTTCTACTTTGATCTGTCCGGGTATTGAACTCAAGAACTCAGAGCTAGGGACATCTTCAAAATTGGTGTGCCACTTCTAGAAGCCGTTACGCTATCAATAAAGAAATAAATTTTCACTATTGAAGGCATTTATTAGCCTAAGTGCAGGCTTCATATACTGTCTTAATGAATCAGTGTCAATAACTTACCATCATATGTATAACTTTTTTCCTACCTACCTTTCAATTAAAAAGAAAGAAGAAAAAATCTCACTTTCCAGAGAATCGTAAAAAGTAATAACAACACGATTTTTACGACGAAAATCCCAACGTAATTTTGGCGTAAACAAAAAACTTTTCATGTCGAAGTTTGAGGAAAATCATAAAGCATTTTGGAAACATTCAATGTTTCTGTTTGTTTAGGGTTAGGGGCAAGTAACATACGAGTATGTTACGCGACGAGGGTAACGGCGCATAAAACAAAGAGATACGTATAAAAAAGAGTTAGAAATTGTTCAGAACTATTCATTCAGTTCATTTTCAAATAATATTCTGATAATAATATAATCCGTGTGGTAATGGCGTAAGAATATTGCCACTCCCTTTCTTCCCGTGGATATTGTAACAGCCGACTAAGGGATACAGCCTTGAATATCGCTGTAGCAACCGATGGATTGCGGGACAACCATCTCTAAAAATATCAGACCGAGTATGTGCAGTAGCGTCCGAGGTGCGAGTGGTCTGGTACTGCGATCGCCAATCCGCTTGCCAAGCCTGGCGATTATAGCAAATCCTCCCTGTGGGCGAGGCCAATGTCCTGCAGTGGTCTTGACCAGCCCGATATGTATGTATGTATTTAATAATCGAAAAGTTTAATAGCTCGAATACAATATAATGAGTATAATAAAATATCTCCAAGCTATTCCCCAGATGGAGACAGTAGTTACCATGTCTTGAAAACTAATGGTTGCGGGTTAAAATCACGCTTGGGGTAAATATTTGTGTGACAAATGATTATATAAATATTTATCGACGTATATCGTACCGTTCCTTTGCACACTAAGACCGCGACAGGCCCACCCAGTTCAGGTGAAAAAATTCTAATACCAATTACTGAATGGTTATATTATTTTCCGCTGTACATTCAAAACATACCGATTGCTTTTATGAAAGCAAAATCAAATTGAAATAAAGTGATTTATCAGCTTGAAAAAATTTAAATATCAAAATGTCCACGTAGCGCAATCGGTCGGATGAAAATAAAGCGAAGCAGAATGTGCCTGATTGCGGATATCGAGTAATTGAAATCGGTTGCACTGGCTGCACGTGACGTGACCTTCTGACTTATTGTTAAAATCTATACATTTACATAAAATTGAAGTGTCTGTTTGTTATACCAAATTAAAGCTTTTCACGAAATGTGTATAAAAGTAAATGTATCCGGTAGTTACATAATAAAGCTATTTTTAAGCTTCAGGGCGTAGCTAGTTTTAAATAAATTAACAATATAACCTGCCCTGAGACATGACTACTATCCGTCGCCGGTCTGCTGAATTTGATCTGGTACTTTTCAAGATGATTAACCTATAATCTGCCGGCAGCCAATTGCATTTTAAGGCTTTTTCCCTTTACAATGCAATACAAGACTGTTGATTAAAATTTAAAAAATTAAAATATGTTAAAAAGTCCTAATAGCGGAGGTGTGATAACGTCTGAATTCGAGTCAAGAGTTCGATCTCCAGGTGGTAGGCTCGTACCAATTAGTTTTTTCAAAACTTATGTAGGATTAACATCGTTGGCGTGGAAATTAAGACGGCGACAGGTTCTCCACCTGTCGCACTGTCCCAAATTGTATTAGGTGAAAGGTGGGACAAAAGGACATAACTGTCTAGACCTCTGTCTACCCCAGTATGGTAAATTGCAAGATAATTTAAAAAAATAATGTCAAATCTAATATAGGAAATTAATACTCCATTTCTAATTAATGGCTGATTAAAACTGTAACATTGTCTCCGTATTTTCTTAATTACATCTCTTTAGAAAAGATTGAGGCGGACTAACTAAATGAATTAACTTAAACTGAAAGAACCCAGATTAATCTTGGAACGAGATAGAATATTAGCGAAGCTCTCTAGATAACAATGAACGGTGATTAAAATTCTATACATTCTAATCTAACTTGATAAAAGTTTTTTTTTATAACTACACACATTTTCCTTCAAGGAAATAGTCAGAGATCTAGAAAATTTAATTATTTCGATCCGCACTTTTAACAATGGTAAAGCCACGCATCAGCTTTTGTTGTTGCATGAATGGACCGGCTCGACCGGGAGGTACCGCGACCTCGCAGAATACCGGCGTGAAGTAGAAGTCTAACAAACTTCTGCGTTTCGTCTGGTGAGTGCAGGTAACCGGTGGCCCACACACCTCCCTCCCTAATTCTGGGGAAGGGGGCACTCTAAGGAGGCAGTTCATGGGCAGCGGTAATCACTTACCATCACTCCGTCATTCCTTCCCTTTCATCACTCTCACTCATCCCTGCATTCAGTTCCCAACTTACATTCCGTTTCCCACATTCGGCCGTCTTGATACAATGACTGTCCTCAGGCATTCCTCAGCATTCATGATGTTTCAAGTCTTTCAGTACAATACATCACACACACATTCCACATTCCTTCAGTCATACTTTACAAACATTTTCTTAATTATTAAAAAAAAAAAAAAAACATAAGCCATCTTAAAACAAAAGAAAAACAATCTTAAAACAGAAAGAAAACATCTTAAAGAAACAAAACATTTTCGAAGTTAGTTACAAATTTCTATACTCAGTATTTAGTTATGCCTTTTATTTTTACATTTTAAATACATTACCTATTTACTCCAGTTAAAACCATGATAACAAAGTAACATACAAGATAAACATATAGCATAGAAGAAAAATAATAAAATTTAAATGAAACAATGCATTCATCATCTATCATTCTTCACCAAATTATACTTAGCAAGTTTCTTGCATTAAGAACTCTCTTCACCTTCTGTTGGCCAACACTTCATACAATCTGCTGAGCTAGATGTTCTTATAGGCCCCTCAGTAGCACTATCATTTTTTTGCAGATCATAGCAATCATTCCATTTGGTTTGGTTAGCGATTATCACCTTGTAAGGTCCTAGATATTTAGGTTTTAGTTTAAGTCCTGAACCAAATTGTGTAAGTTTTATAGACACAATGTCTCCAACTTTGTATTGTGAATGTCCTTTTCTTTTTCTATTAAAGCTTTTTGCATTCTCTTCTTGAACTCTGAGAATCTGTTCTTTGGCCTGTTTTCTGAGATCCTCTCTATTTTCATTGAACACTTGTATGTACTCTTTCTGTAGTAACTCTTGTATCTTCATGTCTTCTTTTACTCGCATTTTTGCACCTAAAAGTAGTTCACAAGGTGTACAACAGTTGGTGCTTCTTTGAAAGGTACTATTAATGGCTCTTTGCACTCGACTAATGTGTTTGTACCAAAGGCCAGAGTTCTCTATACACAACTTCGTAAGTAATGGAATTAATATTCTGTGTATTCTCTCGACTTGTCCATTGCCTCGTGGAACACCCGTCGTAAAAGTCACATGTAGAATCTTCCCTCCTTACAGTAATCTTGAAACCCATGACTAGTGAATGCAGTGCCTTTGTCAGTGATTATTCGTCGAGGGTTTCCGAAGGTTTGCTGATGGATCTCCAATTTATTTAGAGTCTCTCGGCTTGAGGTGCTTCTTGTTGGAAACAGCCAAACAAATTTAGCGAAAGCGCCCACCACTGTCAGTATATGGTTATACTGTTTACTAGTTTGCGTCAAAGGTCCAACATGATCCAAATGAATGGTATCCAAGGGAATACTGTTCTTCTCAATTGGATGCAGAAATCCTTCTTGCTTCCCTTCTTTCTTCGTAGCTAACAGGCATGGAATGCATGTCACTATAAAATCTTAAATTTTCTTATCTAATTCTGTTATGTGATAATCTCTTTCAATAGCTTCTTTCATCTTCTTCTTAGAAAAATGTCCATTGCTTGCACCTTCTTCAATACTTCTTTCTCCATAGTCTTAGGTATAACCAGTAATTTCTTATCTCCTTTGTACAATATATCATTTTCATCCCAGTAATCTTAGTACGTATTTTCCTTCAAAACTTCTTTTATAGCTGAGAGCCCCTCGTCCTGATCTTGCGCTTGCTTTACTTGATCATGTAGTGTAGTAACTGCCACAAAGGGATAACGGCTCAAAGCATCGACACACCTCATTTTTGTTCCAGAACGATGCTCTATTTCGAGGTCATATTCATTGAGGAATAATACCCAGCAGGCTATCTTAGCAGAAATATCCTTCTTTTTCAACGTCACTTCAAATGCCTTACAATCTGTGACAATTTTAAAATGTATTACATACAAATACTGCCTGAACTTCTTTATACCTTCAATAATATTGGTTGCCTCCAGTTCATAGCTTGAATACCTTAATTGAGCATCATTTGTCTTTCCCCATTCCTTATCACGTGGCTTTAGTATTCAATTTCCAGTTTGATCAGGTCGGCCTTCTTCCAATTTATCTTTAGCCCATATCCTGAAGCCACTTTCAACACAAGCTGAAGTCGTTCCACTGCTTGTTCTTCACTTTCTGCTGTAATTAAGATATTGTCAATGAAAATCATCATAATGCCTTGCGAAATCAAATCCCTGAAGATAATGCTTATGAATTGCATAAAATACTTTGAGCAGATGGACAAACTGAAAGGAGCTCGAAGGAACTCGAATTGGCCATGGTGTGTCACAAATGATGTATACAGGATAGATTCCTTAGCCACCTTGAGATGAAAGAAACCATTCTTTAAAATTCAAAACACTAAATATTTTGGCTTCACACAGCTTATCTATCATATTGTCGATCACTGGTAATGGAAATTCATCTTTAAGAATTTTTTTGTTTAGCAGTCTATAATCCACACAAACCCTAACTGAACCATCTTTTTTTCTCACTAATACCAAAGGACTTGAATATTCTGAAAAACTTACTTGTACTGCACCATCATCCATCCATTCCTTTACCTGCTCTTCAACTATTCTCTGCTCTGCCAAGGACAAACATCTTGGTCTCTGGGCGACAGGCACGTCATCTTTAAGAACAATCTTCAGCTCAAAAGGTGCATCTTTCAATTGGATTAGATTATAACCTTCAATACACTGCAAAACTTTTTCTCTTATGGAATAATCAGAAATATGCTCAACTTCCAAAGTGGGATCTGAAAAACAACACAACTTAGGCATCCATTCATCACTTTCAGACAAAAACTTCACTTTGTACCCATTCATTATCATGGTTATTTTTCGTAGTAATTCTAGGCCTAAAATCATATCAAAAGACATAACATCTTTGTTCACTATATGAAATAACACGTTTTGATAGTTTTTTCCGTCGATTGTAATGTCCAAGAACATCTTTCCTAATGAATTCACCATCGTACGTCCGAGTCCCGTCAAACATAAGTTATCTTCGTATTTTTCTGTTCCAACGGTAATGAAACGCTCGTCCGTCATGAAATTGAACTCGCTGCCGGATTCAATTAAAGCGTTCACTGTTAATTCCTTAATCTTGACACTAATCATCGGCTTCGTTGAGAGATTTCTTGTTTTGTTTACGTTATTTTCCACCTGCATAGCCTCGTTTCCACCTTTTGACGTCTGGCTGTCACAACTGCTGTCACTTGTCGCACCCACCCTGAAGTTAGCTGAGCGCAGTTTTGCCGACTGAGATCCACTACTGCCAACCGCACGATCTTGCGCTGCGTTCGGCGCGGACTGTTTTACCGACTTGTGAGGAGCGCTAGCGCTGCGTTCCGTGCTCGCGCCGCCTGTGTGCAAGTGCATCGTGATCCAATATGGCCGTACTGATTACAGCGAAAACACTTGAGACCGTTCGGACAATGTGTCGAGATATGACTGTTTTCGCCGCAGTTGTAACAACGTCGAATGGATTTTTCTGTTTTCTTTCTTACAGCTGTTTCGGTTCCCGCTTCTTTCTTCGCATCGTTTACCATCTTGAATTCTAAATTACTAATTTCTCTTTGAGCATAGTGTACGTCGTTACGCCATATAAAATAATTTCGCCTGAGCGCAGTCGATTACATCCACTATGTACTGGATAGCAACATAATCGGGAAATCTCGCTTTTTCCCCAATTCTCTCATCGCAAGCATATACTGATAGTAGCTTTCGTCCTTACGCTTCATTCTATTTGCCATCAGCTCATGCATTTCTTTACTGTTGATTACATCGGGAAACTCCTTTGTATAGTCGTCTTGAGCTCGTCGTATGTCTTGAATACCTTTTCTGACTTCAACCATAATGCCGCCGTGCCGCACAAAGACCTGCGCACGATTGTAAGTTTCTGTTGCGCGGTCCAACTAAATAATAAATCTCAGTTCGTTGAATTATTATAAATGCTTCATAGAATTTTTCTTCTATTCCAAACTGAAAATTATTGTAAAATAGTATTAAATATAAATCCCACTGAATTCTATTTTTCAGTAATTCTAGGCCTAAAATCATATCAAAAGACATAACATCTTTGTTCACTATATGAAATAACACGTTTTGATAGTTTTTCCGTCGATTGTAATGTCCAAGAACATCTTTCCTAATGAATTCACCATCGTACGTCCGAGTCCCGTCAAACATAAGTTATCTTCGTATTTTTCTGTTCCAACGGTAATGAAACGCTCGTCCGTCATGAAATTGAACTCGCTGCCGGATTCAATTAAAGCGTTCACTGTTAATTCCTTAATCTTGACACTAATCATCGGCTTCGTTGAGAGATTTCTTGTTTTGTTTACGTTATTTTCCACCTGCATAGCCTCGTTTCCACCTTTTGACGTCTGGCTGTCACAACTGCTGTCACTTGTCGCACCCACCCTGAAGTTAGCTGAGCGCAGTTTTGCCGACTGAGATCCACTACTGCCAACCGCACGATCTTGCGCTGCGTTCGGCGCGGACTGTTTTACCGACTTGTGAGGAGAGCGCTAGCGCTGCGTTCCGTGCTCGCGCCGCCTGTGTGCAAGTGCATCGTGATCCAATATGGCCGTACTGATTACAGCGAAAACACTTGAGACCGTTCGGACAATGTGTCGAGATATGACTGTTTTCGCCGCAGTTGTAACAACGTCGAATGGATTTTTCTGTTTTCTTTCTTACAGCTGTTTCGGTTCCCGCTTCTTTCTTCGCATCGTTTACCATCTTGAATTCTAAATTACTAATTTCTCTTTGAGCATAGTGTACGTCGTTACGCCATATAAAATAATTTCGCCTGAGCGCAGTCGATTACATCCACTATGTACTGGATAGCAACATAATCGGGAAATCTCGCTTTTTCCCCAATTCTCTCATCGCAAGCATATACTGATAGTAGCTTTCGTCCTTACGCTTCATTCTATTTGCCATCAGCTCATGCATTTCTTTACTGTTGATTACATCGGGAAACTCCTTTTGTATAGTCGTCTTGAGCTCGTCGTATGTCTTGAATACCTTTTCTGACTTCAACCATAATGCCGCCGTGCCGCACAAAGACCTGCGCACGATTGTAAGTTTCTGTTGCGCGGTCCAACTAAATAATAAATCTCAGTTCGTTGAATTATTATAAATGCTTCATAGAATTTTTCTTCTATTCCAAACTGAAAATTATTGTAAAATAGTATTAAATATAAATCCCACTGAATTCTATTTTTCGAAAGTAATAGTTTTAATGCAGAAGTTTTTTTTTTCGTTTCTTTACTTCTAATGAATATAGATTTCGGGAATTCCAATTTACTTCGAGGTTATAGTATAAGAGTTATTGAAACAGAAAATGTCGACTACAGGATAAAGGCTTTTCTCATGTGGCATTTCTCAGGTGGCAGGCGCGTACCAATGTGTTTTTTCAAAACCTATGTACGATTCACATCGTTGGCTTTGACATAAAGACGGCGGCGGGCTCACCACCACGTTATCCCAAAAAATGTCTTCGGTGGAAAGTGGGTCGACGGGACTTAATTGTCTAGAATAGACCTCTGTCTACCCCTGTATTGGGAATAGCGTGAAGTTATTTATTTATTTCATATGATTGATTTTCTACAATCACTTCTTTCGACCAGTAGCTCTCGATACATGAGGCTTATAATTATATTATCTTTACGAAGTATTAGGAATGCTGGGTTAGACAGAGTTCGAGTCATTACAATAGTTTCGACGCACCTTTTGCCGGTGCTTATTTGTGAAAGTCTTATGTCCTAGCCAACGCTATTACATGCTACCGTATACATGCATAAACAAATATTTACATAAAAATATATTCATCCCACTTTTTAAATATGAATGTCCCTTTCCTTTTATGATTATCATGTTGTTACTGAAGGTACATAATTAACGGCATATAAAAAATTATTTACTCATCGATACAATTTACCAATATTACATCCATCGATTGATTAAACTATAAACCTATCTCACTTTTATAATTAGGCTTCTCTAATAGAAAAGAAACAGGTGGAAGAAACTACATAGATATTCTATCTTTTGTATTTTTTAAAATAACGAAAATACAGTTTCAAACATTAAATGATTAGAGATAGCATTGGAACGTTCAACTCATTCCTAGAAATTTTGAAAGAAGCATGAAATGGAATGAATTCAATCACGTTATTGTTTTAAATTTATTTCGAGATTATTATTACTCCTAAAGTCACGACAGCCGATTGGTTGGGTGGTCGGAATTTCGAGTCAAGACCGAGTTCAATCCCAGGTGGCAGGTTCGTACCAATGGGTTTTTCTGAAAACCTATGTACGATTCACATCGTTGGCTTGGACATAAAGACGGCAAAGGGCTCATCACCTGTCACGTTATCCCAAAAATGTCTTCGATGGAAGGTGGGTCGAAGGGACTTTATTATCTAGACTAGACCTCTGTCTACCCCTGTATTGGGAATTGCGTGAAGATATTTATTATTATTACTACGACAGAAAACACATTTTTATGGTGTGGTACCAAGTGAAGCCAGGTTGCTGCTATGAATAATGAAGAAATGTACTGAAGAAAGTAATGAATAAATAAAATAAATATAAATCCCACTGAATTCTATTTTCGAAAGTAATAGTTTTAATGCAGAAGTTTTTTTTCGTTTCTTTACTTCTAATGAATATAGATTTCGGGAATTCCAATTTACTTCGAGGTTATAGTATAAGAGTTATTGAAACAGAAAATGTCGACTACAGGATAAAGGCTTTTCTCATGTGGCATTTCTCAGGTGGCAGGTTCGTACCAATGGGTTTTTCTAAAACCTATGTACGAATTAAATCGTTGGCTTGGACATAAAGACGGCAAAGGGCTCATCACCTGTCACGTTATCCCAAAAATGTCTTCGATGGAAGGTGGGTCGAAGGGACTTTATTATCTAGACTAGACCTCTGTCTACCCCTGTATTGGGAATTGCGTGAAGATATTTATTATTATTATTACTACGACAGAAAAAAAACACATTTTTATGGTGTGGTACCAAGTGAAGCCAGGTTGCTGCTATGAATAATGAAGAAATGTACTGAAGAAAGTAATGAATAAATAAAATAAATATAAATCCCACTGAATTCTATTTTCGAAAGTAATAGTTTTAATGCAGAAGTTTTTTTTCGTTTCTTTACTTCTAATGAATATAGATTTCGGGAATTCCAATTTACTTCGAGGTTATAGTATAAGAGTTATTGAAACAGAAAATGTCGACTACAGGATAAAGGCTTTTCTCATGTGGCATTTCTCAGGTGGCAGGTTCGTACCAATGGGTTTTTCTAAAAACCTATGTACGAATTAAATCGTTGGCTTGGACATAAAGACGGCAAAGGGCTCATCACCTGTCACGTTATCCCAAAAAATGTCTTCGATGGAAGGTGGGTCGAAGGGACTTTATTATCTAGACTAGACCTCTGTCTACCCCTGTATTGGGAATTGCGTGAAGATATTTATTATTATTACTACGACAGAAAAAAAACACATTTTTTATGGTGTGGTACCAAGTGAAGCCAGGTTGCTGCTATGAATAATGAAGAAATGTACTGAAGAAAGTAATGAATAAATAAAATAAATATAAATCCCACTGAATTCTATTTTCGAAAGTAATAGTTTTAATGCAGAAGTTTTTTTTCGTTTCTTTACTTCTAATGAATATAGATTTCGGGAATTCCAATTTACTTCGAGGTTATAGTATAAGAGTTATTGAAACAGAAAATGTCGACTACAGGATAAAGGCTTTTCTCATGTGGCATTTCTCAGGTGGCAGGTTCGTACCAATGGGTTTTTCTAAAACCTATGTACGAATTAAATCGTTGGCTTGGACATAAAGACGGCAAAGGGCTCATCACCTGTCACGTTATCCCAAAAATGTCTTCGATGGAAGGTGGGTCGAAGGGACTTTATTATCTAGACTAGACCTCTGTCTACCCCTGTATTGGGAATTGCGTGAAGATATTTATTATTATTACTACGACAGAAAACACATTTTTATGGTGTGGTACCAAGTGAAGCCAGGTTGCTGCTATGAATAATGAAGAAATGTACTGAAGAAAGTAATGAATAAATAAAATAAATATAAATCCCACTGAATTCTATTTTCGAAAGTAATAGTTTTAATGCAGAAGTTTTTTTTCGTTTCTTTACTTCTAATGAATATAGATTTCGGGAATTCCAATTTACTTCGAGGTTATAGTATAAGAGTTATTGAAACAGAAAATGTCGACTACAGGATAAAGGCTTTTCTCATGTGGCATTTCTCAGGTGGCAGGTTCGTACCAATGGGTTTTTCAAAACCTATGTACGAATTAAATCGTTGGCTTGGACATAAAGACGGCAAAGGGCTCATCACCTGTCACGTTATCCCAAAAATGTCTTCGATGGAAGGTGGGTCGAAGGGACTTTATTATCTAGACTAGACCTCTGTCTACCCCTGTATTGGGAATTGCGTGAAGATATTTATTATTATTACTACGACAGAAAAAAAACATTTTTATGGTGTGGTACCAAGTGAAGCCAGGTTGCTGCTATGAATAATGAAGAAATGTACTGAAGAAAGTAATGAATAAATAAAATAAATATAAATATCTTCACGCACCCCAATACAGAGGTAGACAGAGGTCTAGTCTAGACAATTGTCCCTTTGACCCACCTTCCACCGAAGATATTTTCGGGCCAACGTGACAGGTGGTGAGCCCGTCGCCGTCTTTATGTCCAAGCCAACGATATAAATCGTACATAGGTTTTTGAAAAACCCATTGGTACAAGCCTGCCACCTGGGGACCGAACTCGGGTCTCTTGACTCGAAATTCCAACCACTGGCTATCATGGCGGTCACGTGGTGTCAGTAAATATTTTAATTAGATTTCTTTTAAAAAGAAATTCTAGACATAATAAGACATTAAGAACTCTCGGGGCTTTCATAAGCTACAATGGAATCAAAGTTAAATAGTACAGATAATGAAATTTGTACTGACTTTAAAGACATTACACTTGTAGATTTATTCTACTTTGGTACAAAAAGGATTATTACAAGTTCAAATAAAGTTACATATTAATGTCATGATAGCCGAGTGGTTCGATGATCGGAATTCGAATCTAGAGACAAGAGTTCGCGCTATATATTTTCCTCGCCATTCGGTCGTCACTCATTCGCTCAATGTGCTCAAAACATTTAAGCACGCCTTTATTCATTACAGTGAAAAGATGATGTTTCAAACCGGACATATTGCGATTCTTTTCGCTTCGTTTTCAGTCGGCCTTGAAGCGCCGCATATTCGACGAATAGATCTCATCTCTTGAAGAGGAAGCTTATTGTAAATGTTTAGAAATTCTGCCAACAGCCAAAGATTCTATAGTGGGGTCTGCGATAGGTCGCTTGTTCACTACATAGCCTTACATTCGTTCGTAAACCGTTAACAGTTACAAGCATTGGTGCTTACTTCAAGTTATTAAAAGAAATTTTAGAAAAATGAGACGGTACGACTTTCTAGAGCGTAGTGACCGTGCCTTCGAAGCGTAGAGCAGGGTACGAATGTAATCGTTAGAGCAATCATTTGTGTTAAGAATATGAAAGCTTGTACTGGAGTCATGTAAATACATATATTTGTATAAATATTTATATATGTATTATTGTATAATTATTAATATTGTAATATTAGCTAATTTACAAGATGGAGATGACAGGTTCATCAGTTGTCAAGCTGTTCCAAATGTGCTCCGGTGAAATAACGATCGTAAAGGCTACATAGCCTGAATCTCTAGCTACCCTGGCATTAGAAAATGACTGTAGATAGAAGGAATTAAAAATGCTTTATGAAAAAATGTAATCTAGACAAATTTTCAAATATATACCTTAATGTACACTTAATTAGTAATACTTTTGTAAATGATAAGTACAAATTAAGGGCTCTCCACCTAAGTACGGCCTCACCGTTGTAATTGGTGCTTTGAGGCGGCTATGCCCAATCTGCGGCCGCACTAAGTGCTTTACTATGTAACAGATGGGGCTGTATGCAATATGCAAAGAAAACGACATTATTTACTTACATCGCGTCTGTTTAGTCACCGCGCCAATTGAATTTACGAATTACCTTTATCTGAAATTTCATATCTAAATGTCATAATTCACCGGGAAGCGTGTACACAAAGATATAATAAATCCAATTGAGATCTGATCATTACTCGACGCCTGATTTCCTATGAGTATAAAAACATACAAGAAGCAGGTATTTGACTGTAGAGGAAATTCAATTTACAACCTATAAGAAAACATTAAACATTATGAATTTGTTTTGTTAAGGAAAAGAATGTGTAAAATTATTAATTATTTTTTATGGAAACTTCCTAGTTGTTAAGAATAAAAATCTTAGGTCAAATTACTCATTTGGGACCACTCTATTTTAGTATCTGCAAACTTTTATATTTTATTCTTTTCTTTTATATGAAGGTGAATTCAGTGTTCAAGATGGTAACTGATTAATTCAGCTATAACTAGTACTAGTTATACTTTTTTTAGATTATCTACAGACAGATTCTAAAAAACATTTACTGTATGGTCAATTATGTGGCCATTTAAATTTATTGTGTGAATATTTACAAATACATTTTATCACGTGTTCAATCTATGAATTTTTTCTCCCTCTGGGCAAGGGCAAGGGCAAGGTAAAAAGGTGGAGCTTTGCAAAGGGAAGAAAGGTATATTGCGCGTTGGTATTATTTCACCTCTGCCGACTAAGGGATTGTTTTCTGAATTCATGTAAGTATTTGTTTATTGAATTTATTTAGCTTTATTATACCTTTTAAGATATATAAGAATAAAAAGTGGACATTATCATTAAACCAATTTCTGTCTGTTAGCTATGAAAAATAAATAAATAAAATAAAATATCTTCACGCAATTTCCAATACAGGGGTAGACAGAGGTCTAGTATAGAAATTTAAGTCCCTTGGACCAAATTCCAGTAGCATCGGTGCTAAGAACTCCCGTAACATTTTCACATACTCGGCAGAATTAACAGTAACTGAACGGCCTCGAGAATCTTCAAAAAAGTAAGGTCCGATGATTCCTTTTGCTGAAATTGCAGCCCATACAGCTACCTTAGGAGAGCGAAGCTTTAGGATTTTCGCTGCTCCAATACCTGCAATTCTGTTTGATTACATGTCCATTTAGGTGGAAATGGGCTTCGTCAGAAAATAAGATGTTGTGAAAACTACTGAAACATTGTTTCGGCATATGACTTACGCAAATTTAAATCATTAGGGTTTAGTTCTTGCACTAGCTGAATGTTATATGGATTTAATTTCAAATCTAATTTCAAAATACGGTCTAAAGATGTGCGGGATAATCCTAATTCAGCCGAACGTTTGCGTGTCGATAAATATGGATCACGTCGAACAGAAGTGGAAACTTGCTGCACGTTCTCTTCGCTCCGAGAAGTCCGTGGGCCGCCGGTTTGTTTCACATTTAGTGTAGATCCCGTCTCTTCGAACTTCTTCACCCATTTCTTTATTAAAGGAGCACTTGGACACTGACTTAAGTCGTGTAAACCATATTCAACGCGAAATAAGCGTCTCACAGTAATGAGCGAAAAGTCGTTTAAATAAAACTGTTTCACGCAGTAAGCGCGTTGCGGCCCCGTGATTTTTTTTTTTTGATAACCGTGGAGGAGATGTTTTATGCACGAACGTTCCTTGGCCGGGAGGCCACCGAAACGAACAGTGTAGGGCTCGAATCTCAGAAGGAGAAGCACACCGACTAAAACCATCCACGGGATGCTGTTGGCCCGGAGGCCTTTACAGCTTCATCTAAGGAGACTTGCGAGGAGAGGCTCGCAAGTTAGAAGTTGAAGACAATAATGGCTGCTACTGCGAAGCGCTGCGTCCCCTAGAACGAAAGAGAAGACTTCCGACATGGGGGAGGGGCCATGCGATCCGAGGGCCCCAGTAGGTTTGGAGGAAAATCTCCTCTCGGATCGCCTTGTATTAACTAGAATAGCTTTTGTGCCTTGTGTTTTCTAGAATAGCTTCCTGGTTAAATTATAATTTGTTAACTCTTAACATGACAAAAACTAACTACATTTGTTTTACTAAATATAAAACTTCACAGCCTAAATTGGATTGTCAAATAAAAATTCATACATGTAGCAATTTTTCAAATAACGACTGCTTATGTAAAGCAACAACAAAAGTTGAAACCATAAAGTATTTAGGCGTCATGCTTGATCAGAGACTGTCTTGGCTTTTACAATTGGACCAAACAATTAACAGATTAAGGAAACTTATATGGTTATTTAAAACACTGAGACATATTGCAACGAAGGAACTCCTTAAGCAAATTTACGTATCTCTAGCCCAAGGTGCCTTAACTTACTGTATACCAGTCTGGGGTGGAGCAGCAAAAACTAAATTATTTGAACTAGAGAAAGCACAAAGATCCCTTCTGAAAGTAATGTATTTTAAATCATATAAGTTTCCTCTGAACGCCTTTTACTCTTTATGTGGTCTTTTCAGTATAAGAAAATTATGTATACTTCATACAGTGCTAAAATACATAAACATCTTAAGTATGACCCTAGCGTAATAAATAAGCGATGAAAAGGCTCTGTAGTACCGGCAGTACAAATAAGGTCTACTTATGCAAGTAGACAGTATATGAAACAGTCTGGCTACCTATATAATAAAATAAATTCACAAATTAATATTCACTCCCTCAATTACTTCAATTGTAAACAAACATTGCTTACCTGGCTAAAAGACAAAAGTTACAATGAGACCGAGTCTCTGTTGTATAAGACTTTTTGAGAGTTTTTGTGAAATAAGTCCAACAGTTGAATGGAAAAATAGTAAAGATGTAATTATATTTTAATTATTAACTTTATAAATGGCTAGAAGCGTATAACATACATACACACACTCACACACGCACACACACATGACACAAGAATTCATACGTAAGAATGAGTACACAGAAAATAAATAAGACTTAAGACTAATTTTAATTATAATATAAATTTAATTATATAAGATAAATTTAACTATAAGTTGTACTTAAACCTTGAAATAAATTTTGTTTTTCTTTGTTTAATCATATAATAATGTTTATTTTATGGAAGAGCGGAGTCTCCTACTACAGGTAATGTTATGCCTAAAGGGAGTCGCCAAACACTAACCTATATTTGTATGGTTAAGATAAAGAAATAAAGACATTTTCATTTTTTTTTCATTTTCATTTTCTATCAAACTTCTGCGTTTCGTCTGGTGAGTGCAGGTAATCGGACCCCAAATGTGGGGGGTGACGTAACGTTTGGGTCATCCATATCAGGGGGGTGTAAAAGGCCCCCCCTTATGGGTTGCGAGTTTCGAGGCGGGGGGCACCTGCGGGTGTTCATGGGCGGCGGTAATCACTACCATCACGAGAGCCACCTGCTCGTTTGCCTCCTATTCTATAAAAACCTGGGGATCGAACTCGGATCTCTTGACTCGAAATTCCGACCACCCAAACACTCGGCTATCGTGACTTAAATGAATTATATAAATAACTTTACAGTTAAAAGCTCGTAAAGTCGATATTATGACGCTGTAAAAGCAGCTGCATGAATAATCTATACAAATCTATACATAATAAAATTTGATTGTGTCTGATTGTAATATTGTCATAACCGTTTTTTACTACATGTATATGAATGTATACGGCACATACACAAAAATTACATTTTACATGTTTTGTCTGCCTGTCTGTCTGTTTGTTCCGGCTAATCTCTGAAATGACAGGATTAATTTTGGCGATACTCATTGACAGCTAGCTGATGTTATAAGGAGTAACATAGGCTACTTTTATTTTAGAAACATAATTATGGTTCCGCGTTGAGTGGTTTATGGTTCCGCGTTGAGTGATTCAATCCACAAACACCCAGAACCGATACAAAGTATAGCTATTGCTACATTGTCCCGTACCGTATTGTAACGTATTTACTAATTTGACCCGTCCGGGGAATCGAAACCGCGACCTCAGTTGACGACTCCAGATAAACCTGTGTGTATGCTACTCGTCCACACAGGTCGTCATTGTATATTTTTTTAAAATAAAGACATGCAAACATTATTAGAACATTATACATAATTAGAACACGCAACCACTTGTGACCCACCAGGTGACGTCATAGCCAGCGAGCTGGCGAGCATGACGGTGTATGATTTGCAGGAGTTTCACAGCGAGGTGGATTGCAGTTTACATCGGTACGAACTGATTTATAAATAAATATCTACACGCCATTCCCAATACAGGGGTAGACAGTGATCTGGACAATTGAGACCTTTCGACTCACCTCCCACCGGAGTAATTTTTTGGGATAACGTGACAGGTAGTGAGCTCGTCGCCGTCTATGTCCAAACCAACGATGTACATTGTACATAAGTTTTTGAAAAAAAGAGGTATTCTAAACGAATAAAATCGAAGAGGCGGTTCTCATTACGCCCATTAGTTTATAATAAATATATACATAGACAGATAAAACATCACATACATTGCTTTTATCCCGAAGCAAGCAGCTAAAGCACTTGTGCTATGGAATTAGAAACAACGAATGTACCTCAAACATCTGAGTGTTTGTGGTACCTTCGCAGCAGCAGCTTAATGTTGTTAGTATGGATCCATAAACATTTATTGAAGTCTAAGTTTGATTTTGATTTGTCTGACCCTTGACAACAGTATGTGTGTATTTATTCATTGGAATAAGAATTTAAATTCGTCTATCGACACAGAGTCTATCTCTAGCGGAGATAAAAAAAATTTTATATTGTTGGAAATACAATATTAACTCTTTTCCTAGACATTAGTCGGGCACGATCACCTCAGTCCTAGGTGTCATATTAACGTATTTATTTATATGTACATACATTGGAGAAAAGAATATAAAGTTCCCATTTGAAGTTCTTAAAAATATTTTCACACCTTGAAAGAGTATATAGCAATTTGATTTTTGTTGATATATATTTCTATAAAGTATATTATATTAAGTATATTATAAATTAACAAATGAATTCTTTAAATTAATTAATGCATTCTTTACTTATTTAATTTTGTATTATTATTAATTCATATATTTTTCTTAGTCAATGATTATACAACTGTCTGTATTAGACTGTCTCCCGCAAGATGCTGCGACGACCTGCAGAACATTGCGGGAAGTCGATGGGTGCAAATGACACAGGACCTTTCTATGTGGCGATCCTTAGGAGAGGCGTATGTTCAGCAGTAGACTTCTGTTAGACTGTTATGATGACGATGATCATGATAAGAAGTACATGTCACATGAGATATTGCAATTACACTCTGTTAGTTGAAAGGTCATTTATTGAATGACAACATTTATCGATTGGTCTACCATCTCTAGATGTATGTTTCTGTTTAAATATATTGAGATTTTGATGTTTTATACTTTTTAGTATTTTATTATTGAATATGACCTGTCATACACGCAAATTACACTCATTTTTACTATCTTTATCTCATGCACACCAGTGTACATATAGATATCGCGTTCTCATACTTACTATGCGTTTTCTTGTGTCTTTCAACATTAACATTATTAAAACAGAGATAAGTAGCTACTTATAATATGTACAATGAGGACAGAGTTTGTAGGATTTAAACTTATAACAACTTCAAGTGGTTTTAAGATAAAAGATTGGCTATCGGGACTTTCTTGGATTGGCTTGTGAAGGCTAAATACTCTATGTACGTCGGTGCACTTGGACAGCTGTCGCAGTTCCGGTGGCTGGTGCGCGGCGGGCTGCTGCCGCCCCGGCGGGAGGGGGCAGCGCCTACTCCCGGGACGGGCGCAGCTGCAGCGTGGAGGAGCAGGTCACAAACTGACCCCGTAGCTTAGTTGCTAGCGACCCCGCCTTCGAAGCTAGGGGTTGATGATTTACATGTGCATACGAATCCTCTCTGTCCGTGAGTGTCTCGAGAGGCGACAGAGGGATGGCCCTACCTACCCTACCAATCTCAAAAAATACCAGATTAATATAA
The DNA here is from genome assembly GCA_029286605.1 of Sericinus montela. Taxonomy (NCBI): domain Eukaryota; kingdom Metazoa; phylum Arthropoda; class Insecta; order Lepidoptera; family Papilionidae; genus Sericinus; species Sericinus montela. The sequence goes on along the minus strand of JAGSMR010000304.1, from coordinate 22,220 downwards.
GCAAACTGGTGACGAAGCGATCGCCAATCCGCCTGAATGACCGCGAGAAGCCTATAGAATCAATCCTGAAATGGCCTTTCATAGGCTGTTTTTATGTATATACTCAAACTAACCGCGTTCGTAGCACTATAACAAAATGAAAAGTATCACTGAAATCACTTACTGTCACTTGCAGGACTAGCTCATTTTGTTCGGGCTAGCTCCTAACACCGGTTATGATAATATACTCGTAAAGATGTGAATGATAAATGACAGGATATATCAGAGCACTTTATTACGTAACTGATATCTAGTTCCTAACCATGACATAATTAATATTCTAAATGATATATAAACATTTAAAACGTTAAGATATTTGCACGTTCCTCGCCAGGTATCCGAGCTGCTGCGCCACTGCACGGACCCCCACGTCCTCGGCGTCACCAGGTCCAATTGGGAGCCCTGGATCTAGTCACGAACGATGCGATGCGATATTGAAATGGAGCTGAAACTCTAATTAAAACTATGTCCTTTCCGAACTAAGAAATTTTCTTATAATTTGTTGCATTGTGTTATATTTTTATAATAAATGGAAACTGACATGTTTTTACTGTTTTATTTCTTTAACAATCTACGCAAAAACAACGATAAGCTCGTCGCTACCTGTCACGTTTTCCCAAAATCTTCGGTGAAAGGAGGGTCGGAAGGATTTAATCGTCTAGACTTCTGTCTACCTCTGTATTGGAGGAATATATGTGAATATATTTCTAAAATAAAAAATCGCCTACTAACCCACGTTAAGCCACAAAAAATCAGCTTTCTGCCAGTGTACATCCCGTTGAAATCGGTCTAGCCGTCTCAGAGACTAGCCGGAACAAACGGACAGACATCTGAAACGTCTGGGCCGATTTTGACGGGACATTCACTGGCGGTAGCTGATGTTGTAAGGTGTAACTAAGGCTAGCATTATTTTAGAAACAATAACTAGGGTTTCGCGTTAACTACAAAACCGCGAGAAGAGCCGCAGGGGGCAGCATTTAGTCGAAGGCTGTTACACAACTAAGCTTACTTACTTAGATGCTGCACCGACAAAAGCTTATGTTACTTTCGACTTATACATTACACTTATATAACGTACACAAATAACAGCTTGCAGTAGTCCACTGCTGAACATAGGCCTCTCGCGTGCCGTAATCGCCACGCTTGGCAGACAGATTGGCGATCGCACTACCAGACACCTCGCAACCTAACCTAACATTTGTACTTAGGACGGGTATTATTCCTTGGGGCATCTATGATGATATTATTCCTTGGGGCATATAGACTAAGGGGAAAATCTTAAAGAGTAAATCTACTTTTTCTACATGTCTCGGGACTGGGTATTTGTGGCCCATTCGTTGTTTCTTATTCCATAACACAAGTGAGTTTGCTACTTACGCATGAGACATCGGAGCAATGTATGTGATTTTCAACATAACACTGTTTCTACGTATGTATTGTTGGGTTAATTAATGTTTAGAGAGCCTTCAGATATAATTACAAATTCATAGTTAATTATTCAATCCAAATGTGACTAAGGCCATTTATGGCAATGTGTCCAATGGTATTTTAACGTATTTAAAGGTATTTTAATAAGCCTAAAAAGAGATATTGTTTTGACTAATTTTTCAGTGTTCATAGCTATTGCGTTAATTAATGTTAACATAGTTTTAAGGGTTAATTATAAAACCATTGTTTTTAATATTTAATTTTAATATACTGAGGCTATTTATAAAAATAGTATTTGTAATAAGATTTCTTATATAATAATACTATCTAAACATTGGTTTTAAAAGGGACGTTGTTTTGATAGATGTTTGATGATGTTCAGTGTTCAAGTTGAACGGTCAATTATAGTTTACTAAGTTTTAATAGATAATTGTATAAATTAATAGTGAAACATTTAATTTAAATTAATATTCGGCCTATTTATAAAAATGGTACTTTTAATAATATTTCTAATGTAAAAATATTATTTTAACATTGGCTTAAAAGGGATGTTGTATTGACAAACTAGCCAGGGGGCATTCGATTCTGCAACCATGTTTGATGTTAGACGCAACATACAATTAAAAAACTACATTTGTTTTCATATTTTAATTAATGTTGTTAGTATGGATCCATGAACATTTATTGAAGTCTAAGTTTGATTTTGATTTGTCTGACCCTTGACAACAGTATGTGTGCATTTATTCATTGGAATAAAAATTTAAATTCGTCTATCGACACAGAGTCTATCTCTAGCGGAGATAAAACAGGCGAAATAAATTTTTATAATGTTGGAAATATAATATTAACTCTTTTCCTAGACATTAGTTGGGCACGATCACTTCAGCCGAGGTGTCATATTAACGTATTTATTTATTTGCTTGTATATATACGTACATTGGAGAAAAGAATATAAAATTCCCATTTGAAGTTCTTAAAATATTTACACACCTTGAAAGAGTATATAGCAATTTGATTTTTGTTGATATATATATATATATATATATATGTATATATATATATATGTATATATATATATATGTATATATATATATATGTATATATATATATATATGTATATATATATATGTATATATATATATGTATATATATATATATATATATATATATGTATATATATATATGTATATATATATATGTATATATATATATATGTATATATATATATATGTATATATATATATGTATATATATATATGTATATATATATATGTATATATATATATGTATATATATATATGTATATATATATATGTATATATATATATGTATATATATATATGTATATATATATATATGTATATATATATATATGTATATATATATATATGTATATATATATATGTATATATATATATGTATATATATATATATGTATATATATATATGTATATATATATATATGTATATATATATATATATATATGTATATATATATATGTATATATATATATATGTATATATATATATGTATATATATATATGTATATATATATATGTATATATATATATGTATATATATATATATGTATATATATATATATATATGTATATATATATATATATATATATATGTATATATATATATGTATATATATATATGTATATATATATATATATATGTATATATATATATGTATATATATATATATATATATGTATATATATATATATATGTATATATATATATATATATATGTATATATATATATGTATATATATATATGTATATATATATATATATATATATATATGTATATATATATATATATATATATATGTATATATATATATGTATATATATATATATGTATATATATATATGTATATATATATATATATATATATATGTATATATATATATGTATATATATATATGTATATATATATATGTATATATATATATGTATATATATATATGTATATATATATATGTATATATATATATATGTATATATATATATATGTATATATATATATGTATATATATATATGTATATATATATATATGTATATATATATATATGTATATATATATATATATGTATATATATATATGTATATATATATATGTATATATATATATATATATATATATATATATATATATATATATATATATATATATATATATATATATATATATATATATATATATATATATATATATATATATATATATATATGTATATATATATATATATATATATATATATATATATATATATATATATATATATATATATATATATATATTTTTTTTTTTTTTTTAAACTGGTGACAAAGCGATCGCCAATCCGCCTGAATGACCGCGAGAAGCCTGTAGAATCAATCCTAAAATGGACTTTCATAGGCTGTTTTTATGTATATACTTAAACTAACCGCGTTTGTAGCACTATAACAAAATGAATAGTATCACTGAAATCGGTACAGCCCGTTCTGTGATATCAGTATCACTTGCAGGATTAGCTCATTTTGTTTGGGCTAGCTCCTAACACCGGTTAAGATAATATACTCGTAAAGATGTAACGGGATATATCAGAGCACTTTATAACGTAACTGATATCTAGTTCCTAACCATGACATAATTAATATTCTAATTGATATATAAACAAAGTACAAAACAAAAAAACTTTAAAACGTTAAGATATTTGCACGTTCTCGCCAGGTATCCGAGCTGCTGCGCCACTGCACGGACCCCCACGTCTCGGCGTCACCAGGTCCAATTGGGAGCCCTGGATCTAGTCACGAACGATGCGATGCGATATTGAAATTGAGCTGAAACTCGAATTAAAACTATGTCCTCTCCGAACTAAGAAATTTAGTAATAATTTGTTATATTGTGTTATATTTTATAATAAATGGAAACTGACGTGTTTTAACTGTTTTATTTCTTTAACAATCTACGCAAAAACGACGATAAGCTCGCCGCTACCTGTCACGTTGTCCCAAAATCTTCGGTGAAAGGCGGGTCGGAAGGATTTAATCGTCTAGAATTCTGTCTACCTCTGTATTGGAGGAATATATGTGAATATGTTTCTAAAATAAAATATCGCCTACTAGCCCACGTTAAGCCACAAAAAATCAGCTTTCTGCCAGTGTATATCCCGTTGAAATCGGTCTAGCCGTCTCAGAGACTAGCCGGAACAAACGGACAGGCATCTGAAACGTCTGGACCGATTTTGACGGGACTTTCACTGGCGGTAGCTGATGTTCTAAGGTGTGACTAAGGCTAGCATTATTTTAGAAACAATAATTAGGGTTTCGCGTTAACTACAAAACCGCGAGAAGAGCCGCAGGGGGCAGCATTTAGTCGAAGGCTGTTACACAACTAAGCTTACTCACTGAGATGCTGCACCGACAAAAGCTTATGTTACTTTCGACTTATACATTACACTTATATAACGCACACACATAACAGCTTGCAGTAGTCCACTGCTGGACATAGGCCTCTCGCGTGCCGTAATCGCCACGCTTGGCAGGCAGATTGGCTATCGCACTACCAGACACCTCGCAACCTAACCTAACATTTGTACTTAGGACGGGTATTATTCCTTGGGGCATCTATGATGATATTATTCCTTGGGGCATATAGACTAAGGGGAAAATCTTAAAGAGTAAATCTACTTTTTCTAAATGTGTCCAATGGTATTTTAACATAAGCCTACAAAGAGATATTGTTTTGACTAATTTTCAGTGTTCATAGCTATTGCGTTAATTAATGTTTAGAGAGCCTTAAGATATAATTACAAATTCATAGTTAATTATTCAATCCAAATGTGACTAAGGCCATTTATGGAAATGTGTCCAATGGTATTTTAACATAAGCCTACAAAGAGATATTGTTTTGACTAATTTTTCAGTGTTCATAGCTATTGCGTTAATTAATGTTTAGAGAGCCTTAAGATATAATTACAAATTCATAGTTAATTATTCAATCCAAATGTGACTAAGGCCATTTATGGCAATGTGTCCAATGGTATTTTAACATAAGCCTACAAAGAGATATTGTTTTGACTAATTTTTCAGTGTTCATAGCTATTGCGTTAATTAATGTTTAGAGAGCCTTAAGATATAATTACAAATTCATAGTTAATTATTCAATCCAAATGTGACTAAGGCCATTTATGGCAATGTGTCCAATGGTATTTTAACATAAGCCTACAAAGAGATATTGTTTTGACTAATTTTTCAGTGTTCATAGCTATTGCGTTAATTAATGTTTAGAGAGCCTTAAGATATAATTACAAATTCATAGTTAATTATTCAATCCAAATGTGACTAAGGCCATTTATGGCAATGTGTCCAATGGTATTTTAACATAAGCCTACAAAGAGATATTGTTTTGACTAATTTTTCAGTGTTCATAGCTATTGCGTTAATTAATGTTTAGAGAGCCTTAAGATATAATTACAAATTCATAGTTAATTATTCAATCCAAATGTGACTAAGGCCATTTATGGAAATGTGTCCAATGGTATTTTAACATAAGCCTACAAAGAGATATTGTTTTGACTAATTTTTCAGTGTTCATAGCTATTGCGTTAATTAATGTTTAGAGAGCCTTAAGATATAATTACAAATTCATAGTTAATTATTCAATCCAAATGTGACTAAGGCCATTTATGGAAATGTGTCCAATGGTATTTTAACATAAGCCTACAAAGAGATATTGTTTTGACTAATTTTTCAGTGTTCATAGCTATTGCGTTAATTAATGTTTACATAGTTTTAAGGGATAATTATAAATCCATTGTTTTTAATATTTAATTTTAATATACTGAGGCTATTTATAAAATAGTATTTGTAATAAGATTTCTTATATAATAATACTATCTTAACATTGGTTTTAAAAGGGACGTTGTTTTGATAGATGTTTGATGATGTTCAGTGTTCAAGTTAAACGGTCAATTAAAGTTTACTAAGTTCAATGGGGTTGCGTTAGATTCGCAATAATATAGCTCTACGAAGCCTAAATGTACTATACTAAAGTGAAAATATTAAAAGCTTCAAATAAAAGCAAAAAGTAGATAAAGTGAATCAGGAAAATTAAGGATAATTAAATACTATTTTAACATTGGCTTAAAAGGATGTTGTATTGACAACCAGCCAGGGGCATTCGATTCTGCAACCATGTTTGATGTTAGACGCAACATACAATTAAAAACTACTTGTTTTCATATTTTAATTAATGTTGTTAGTGTGGATCAATAAACATTTATTGAAGTCTAAGTTTGATTTTGATTTGTCTTACCCTTGACAACAGTATTTATTCATTGAATAAGAATTTAAATTCGTCTATCGACACAGAGTCTATCTCTAGCGGAGATAAAACAGGCGAAATAAATTTTTATAATGTTGGAAATATAATATTAACTCTTTTCCTAGACATTAGTTGGGCACGATCACTTCAGCCGAGGTGTCATATTAACGTATTTATTTATTTGCTTGTATATATACATACATTGAGAAAAGAATATAAAATTCCCATTTGAAGTTCTTAAAATATTTACACACCTTGAAAGAGTATATAGCAATTTGATTTTTGTTGATATGTATACATATTTCTATAAAGTACATTATATTAAGTATATTATAAATTAATTAATGAATTCTTTAAATTAATTAATGAATTCTTTACTTATTTAATTTTGTATTATTATTAATTAATATATATTTCTTAGTGAATGATTATACAACTGTCTGTATTAGACTGTTTCCGCAAGATGCTGCGACGACCTGCAGAACATTGCGGGAAGTCGATGGGTGCAAATGACACAGTACCTTTCTATGTGGCGATCCTTAGGGAGAGGCGTATGTTCAGCAGTAGACTTCTGTTAGACTGTTATGATGACCATGATCACGATAAGAAGTACATGTCACATGAGATATTGCAATTACACTTTGTTAGTTGAAAGGTCATTTATTGAATGACAACATTTATCGATTGGTCTACCATCTTTAGATGTATGTTTCTGTTTAAATATATTGAGATTTTGATGTTTCATACTTTTTAGTATTTTAGTATTGAATATGACCTGTCATACACGCAAATTACACTAATTTTTACTAACTTTATCTCATGCACACCAGTGTAGATATCGCGTTCTCATACTTATTATGCGTTTTCGTGTATCTTTCAACATTAACATTATTAAAACAGAGATAAGTAGCTACTTATAATATGTACAGTGAGGACAGAGTTAGAAGTTTGTAGGATTTAAACTTATAACAACTTCAAGTGGTTTTAAGGTTAAAGATTGGCTTTCTTGACTTTCTTGGATTGGCTTGTGAAGGCTAAATACTCTATGTACGTCGGTGCACTTGGACAGCTGTCGCAGTTCCGGTGGCTGGTGCGCGGCGGGTTGCTGCCGCCCCGGCGCGGGGCGCGCGGCGGAAGGGGGCAGCGCCCACTCCCGGGACGGGCGCAGCTGCAGCGTGGAGGAGCAGGTCACAAACTGACCCCGTAGCTTAGTTGCTAGCGACCCCGCCTTCAAAGTTGATGATTTACATGTGCATACGAATCCTCTCTGTCCGTGAGTGTCTCGAGAGGCGACAGAGGGATGGCCCTACCTACGATTAATATAAGCAAACTGGTGACGAAGCGATCGCAAATCCGCCTGAATGATCGCGAGAAGCCTGTAGAATCAATCCTGAAATAGACTTTCATAGGCTGCTTTTTATGTATATACTCAAACTAACCGCGTTCGTAGCACTATAACAAAATGAATAGTATCACTGAAATCACTTGCAGGATTAGCTCATTTTGTTCGGGCTAGCTCCTTACACCGGTTATGTAATATACTCGTAAAGATGTGAATGATAAATGACAGGATATATCAGAGCACTTTATTACGTAACTGATATCTAGTTCCTAACCATGACATAATTAATATTCTAAATGATATATAAACATTTAAAACGTTAAGATATTTGCACGTTCCTCGCCAGGTATCCGAGCTGCTGCGCCACTGCACGGACCCCCACTTCCTCGGCGTCACCAGGTCTAATTGGGAGCCCTGGATCTAGTCACGAACGATGCGATGCGATATTGAAATTGAGCTGAAACTCGAATTAAAACTATGTCCTTTCCGAACTAAGAAATTTAGTAATAATTTGTTATATTGTGTTATATTTTTATAATAAATGGAAACTGACATATTTTACCTGTTTTATTTCTTTAACAATCTACGCAAAACGACGATAAGCTCGCCGCTACCTGTCACGTTTTCCCAAAATCTTCGGTGAAAGGAGGGTCGGAAGGATTTAATCGTCTAGACTTCTGTCTACCTCTGTATTGGAGGAATATATGTGAATATGTTTCTAAAACAAAAAGTAGCCTCTAAGAAGTGGTGACTTTGAAAGGACTACGAAGGATACAATTTACGTTACTACGACAGAAAACATATGTAGCGCGATGCCGGGGCGGCTCGTTGGCCATCCATAAACAGATTTTGAGGGACAAAATGTATATGTATTTCTTAAGTAAGACTATAGAAGTCTAGAAAGCCACGTGTAGTACTGAAACCGCATCTAAATCCGTTCTATAGATTTCAATTCACAAACAAATAATTTTCAATTTTTAGAAACCGATGCAGGAATCATTGAGATTCGTGCGTCAGTTTCTAAGTTGAAAACAAGACATTAGAGAATGGAAACAGGATCAAAATCCGTTCAGTAGCTTTAGCGTAAACCTTGAACAAACATTTAAGATCTGCAAATATCATCTTTTTCGGCACAAACAGTAACCTAAACCCTCTGGGATATCGTTGTAGAAGCGATCGTTGCGTTACTCTATGGAGAAAGAATTACTAAAAAAATCACTTTATTCTCTAACTAACTAATAAATGTATTAGAATCGGAATCATTCGAATCGCTGTCGTCGGTGGCGGGCGCGTCGTCCACGTCCACCGTGAACTTGTACTCCTGGTCCGCGCCCAGGTAGGAGTCCGACATGAAGTAGAGCGTGTGCCGGCTGCCCGCGCCGCAAACGAAGTCCAGCCGCGTCCGCGCGGCGCGCGCCAGGGACACGCGCTCGATGGACAGCAGGCTGTTTCTCTTCGGCTCGCCCACCACCACCCACCAGCCCTCCTCGCGCTTCTGCGGCACACGCGCACGCGACATGGCGGGACATGGAGCCACTCGGGCCAGCGGGACATAAGTGTGTGTGTGTGTGTGTGTGTGTGTGTGAAATGTTCAGCATGAACGAATTTTTTATTTTCTTAAGTTGCAAATGTTACTTTCGTCTTATACATTACACTTATATAACGTACACACATAACAGCTTGCAGTAGTCCACTGCTGGACATAGGCCTCTCGCGTGCCGTAATCGCCACGCTTGGCAGGCAGATTGGCGATCGTACTACCAGATACCTCGCAACCTAACCTAACATAACCTAACCTAACATTTGTACTTAGGACGGGTATTATTCCTTGGGGCATCTATGTGCCTAAATATGCCATGGGTATAGACTAAGGGAAAATTCTTAAAGACTAAATCTACTTTTTCTACATGTCTCGGGACTGGGTATTTGTATCCCATTAGTTGTTTCTTATTCCATAACACAAGTAAGTTTGTACTTACGCATGAGACATCGGAGCAATGTATGTGATTTTCAACCTATCAATGTATGTTTCTACGTATGTATTGTTGGGTTAATTAATGTTTAGAGAGCCTTAAGATATATTTACAAATTCATAAATAATTATTTAATCCAAATGTAACTAAGGCCATTTATGGCCATGTGTCCAATGGTATTTTAACATAAGCCTAAGCCTAAAAAGAGATATTGTTTTGACTAATTTCTCAGTGTTCATAGCTATTGCGTTAGTTAATGTTTACATAGTTTTAAGGCATAAGTATAAATCCATTGTTTTTAATATTTAATTTAAATATACTGAGGCTATTTTTAAACAACTGGGATATCGTTGTAGTGGGATATCGAGGAAGTGGGGGTCCGTGCAGTGGCGCAGCAGCTCGGATACCTGGCGAGGAACGTGCAAATATCTTAACGTTTTAAATGTTTATATATCATTTAGAATATTAATTATGTCATGGTTAGGAACTAGATATCAGTTACGTAATAAAGTGCTCTGATATATCCTGTCATTTATCATTCACATCTTTACGAGTATATTATCATAACCGGTGTTAGGAGCTAGCCCGAACAAAATGAGCTAATCCTGCAAGTGATTTCAGTGATACTATTCATTTTGTTATAGTGCTACGAACGCGATTAGTTTGAGTATATACATAAAAAGCAGCCTATGAAAGTCCATTTCAGGATTGATTCTACAGGCTTCTCGCGATCATTCAGGCGGATTGGCGATCGCTTTGTCACCAGTTTGCTTATTTTAATCTGGTATTTTTCGAGATAGGTAGGGTAGGTAGGGTTCTCCCTCTGTCGCCTCTCGAGACACTCACGGACAGAGAGGATTCGTATGCACATGTAAATCGTCAACCCCTAGCTTCGAAGGCGGGGTCGCTAGCAACTAAGCTACGGGGACAGTTTGTGACCTGCTCCTCCACGCTGCAGCTGCGCCCGTCCCGGGAGTGGGCGCTGCCCCCTCCCGCCGCGCGCCCCGCGCACCTGCCCCCGGAACTGCGACAGCTGTCCAAGTGCACCGACGTCCATAGAGTATTTAGAGATGCCTTCACAAGCCAATCCAAGAAAGTCACGATAGCCAATCTTTATTCTTAAAACCACTTGAAGTTGTTATAAGTTTAAATCCTACAAACTTCTAACTCTGTCCTCACTGTACATATTATAAGTAGCTACTTATCTCTGTTTTAATAATGTTAATGTTGAAAGATACACGAAAACGCATAATAAGTATGAGAACGCGATATCTACACTGGTGTGCATGAGATAAAGTTAGTAAAAATTAGTGTAATTTGCGTGTATGACAGGTCATATTCAATACTAAAATACTAAAAAGTATGAAACATCAAAATCTCAATATATTTAAACAGAAACATACATCTAGAGATGGTAGACCAATCGATGAATGTTGTCATTCAATAAATGACCTTTCAACTAACAAAGTGTAATTGCAATATCTCATGTGACATGTACTTTATCGTGATCATGGTCATCATAACAGTCTAACAGAAGTCTACTGTTGAACATACGCCTCCTAAGGATCGCCACATAGAAAGGTACTGTGTCATTTGCACCCATCGACTTCCCGCAATGTTCTGCAGGTCGTCGCAGCATCTTGCGGGAGACAGTCTAATACAGACAGTTGTATAATCATTCACTAAGAAATATATATTAATTAATAATAATACAAAATTAAATAAGTAAAGAATTCATTAATTAAATTAAAGAATTCATTAGTTAATTTATAATATACTTAATATAATGTACTTTATAGAAATATGTATACATATCAACAAAAATCCAATTGCTATATACTCTTTCAAGGTGTGTAAATATTTTTAAGAACTTCAAATGGGAATTTTATATTCTTTTCTCCAATGTATGTATATATACAAGCAAATAAATAAATACGTTAATATGACACCTCGGCTGAAGTGATCGTGCCCAACTAATGTCTAGGAAAAGAGTTAATATTATATTTCCAACATTATAAAAATTTATTTCGCCTGTTTTATCTCCGCTAGAGATAGACTCTGTGTCGATAGACGAATTTAAATTCTTATTCCAATGAATAAATACTGTTGTCAAGGGTAAGACAAATCAAAATCAAACTTAGACTTCAATAAATGTTTATTGATCCACACTAACAACATTAATTAAAATATGAAAACAGAAGTAGTTTTTTAATTGTATGTTGCGTCTAACATCAAACATGGTTGCAGAATCGAATGCCCCCTGGCTAGTTTGTCAATACAACATCCCTTAAAAGGGATGTTGTATTGACCAATGTTAAAATAATATTTAATTATCCTTAATTTTCCTGATTCACTTTATCTACTTTTGCTTTTATTTGAAGCTTTTAATATTTTACACTTTAGTATAGTACATTTAGGCTTCGTAGAGCTATATTATTGCGAATCTAACGCAACCCCATTGAACTTAGTAAACTTTAATTGACCGTTTAACTTGAACACTGAACATCATCAAACATCTATCAAAACAACGTCCCTTTTAAAACCAATGTTAAGATAGTATTATTATATAAGAAATCTTATTACAAATACTATTTTTATAAATAGCCTCAGTATATTAAAATTAAATATTAAAAACAATGGATTTATAATTATCCCTTAAAACTATGTAAACATTAATTAACGCAATAGCTATGAACACTGAAAATTAGTCAAAACAATATCTCTTTGTAGGCTTATGTTAAAATACCATTGGACACATTGCCATAAATGGCCTTAGTCACATTTGGATTGAATAATTAACTATGAATTTGTAATTATATCTTAAGGCTCTCTAAACATTAATTAACCCAAGAATACATACGTAGAAACAGTGATATGTTGAAAATCACATACATTGCTCCGATGTCTCATGCGTAAGTAGCAAACTCACTTGTGTTATGGAATAAGAAACAACGAATGGGCCACAAATACCCAGTCCCGAGACATGTAGAAAAAGTAGATTTACTCTTTAAGATTTTCCCCTTAGTCTATATGCCCCAAGGAATAATACCCGTCCTAAGTACAAATGTTAGGTTAGGTTGCGAGGTGTCTGGTAGTGCGATCGCCAATCTGTCTGCCAAGCGTGGCGATTACGGCACGCGAGAGGCCTATGTTCAGCAGTGGACTACTGCAAGCTGTTATTTGTGTACGTTATATAAGTGTAATGTATAAGTCGAAAGTAACATAAGCTTTTGTCGGTGCAGCATCTAAGTAAGTAAGCTTAGTTGTGTAACAGCCGTCGACTAAATGCTGCCCCCTGCGGCTCTTCTCGCGGTTTTGTAGTTAACGCGAAACCCTAGTTATTGTTTCTAAAATATTGCTAGCCTTAGTTACACCTTACAACATCAGCTACCGCCAGTGAAAGTCCCGTCAAAATCGGCCCAGACGTTTCAGATGTCTGTCCGTTTGTTCCGGCTAGTCTCTGAGACGGCTAGACCGATTTCAACGGGATGTACACTGGCAGAAAGCTGATTTTTTGTGGCTTAACGTGGGCTAGTAGGCAATTTTTTATTTTAGAAATATATTCACATATATTCCTCCAAAACAGAGGTAGACAGAAGTCTAGACGATTAAATCCTTCCGACCCACCTTTCACCGAAGGTTTTGGGAAAACGTGACAGGTAGCGACGAGCTTATCGTTGTTTTTGCGTAGATTGTTAAAGAAATAAAACAGTTAAAACATGTCAGTTTCCATTTATTATAAAAATATAACAAAATACAACAAATTATAAGAAAATTTCTTAGTTCGGAAAGGACATAGTTTTAATAAGAGTTTCAGCTCCATTTCAATATCGCATCGCATCGTTCGTGACTAGATCCAGGGCTCCCAATTGGACCTGGTGACGCCGAGGACGTCGGGGTCCGTGCAGTGGCGCAGCAGCTCGGATACCTGGCGAGGAACGTGCAAATATCTTAACGTTTTAAATGTTTATATATCATTTAGAATATTAATTATGTCATGGTTAGGAACTAGATATCAGTTACGTAATGAAGTGCTCTGATATATCCTGTCATTTATCATTCACATCTTTACGAGTATATTATCATAACCGGTGTTAGGAGCTAGCCCGAACAAAATGAGCTAGACCTGCAAGTGACAGTAAGTGATTTCAGTGATACTTTTCATTTTGTTATAGTGCTACGAACGCGGTTAGTTTGAGTATATACATAAAAACAGCCTATGAAAGGCCATTTCAGGATTGATTCTACAGGCTTCTCGCGGTCATTCAGGCGGATTGGCGATCGCTTCGTCACCAGTTTGCTTATATTAATCTGGTATTTATATTAATCTGGTATTGCTCCTCCACGCTGCAGCTGCGCCCGTCCCGGGAGTGGGCGCTGCCCCCTTCCGCCGCGCGCCCCGCGCCGGGGCGGCAGCAGCCCGCCGCGCACCAGCCCCCGGAACTGCGGCAGCTGTCCAAGTGCACCGACGTACATAGAGTATATAGCCTTCACAAGCCAATCCAAGAAAGTCCCGATAGACAATCTTTAATCTTAAAACCACTTGAAGTTGTTATAAGTTTAAATCCTACAAACTCTGTCCTCACTGTACATATTATAAGTAGCTACTTATCTCTGTTTTAATAATGTTAATGTTGAAAGACACAAGAAAACGCATAGTAAGTATGAGAACGCGATATCTATATGTACACTGGTTTGCATGAGATAAAGATAGTAAAAATGAGTGTAATTTGCGTGTATGACAGGTCATATTCAATAATAAAATACTAAAAAGTATAAAACATCAAAATCTCAATATATTTAAACAGAAACATACATCTAGAGATGGTAGACCAATCGATAAATGTTGTCATTCAATAAGTGACCTTTAAACTAACAGAGTGTAATTGCAATATCTCATGTGACATGTACTTTATCATGATCATCGTCATCATAACAGTCTAACAGAAGTCTACTGCTGAACATACGCCTCTCCTAAGGATCGCCACATAGAAAGGTCCTGCGTCATTTGCACCATCGACTTCCCGCAATGTTCTGCAGGTCGTCGCAGCATCTTGCGGGAGACAGTCTAATACAGACAGTTGTATAATCATTGACTAAGAAAATATATGAATTAATAATAATACAAAATTAAATAAGTAAAGAATGCATTAATTAATTTAAAGAATTCATTAGTTAATTTATAATATACTTAATATAATATACTTTATAGAAATATATATCAACAAAAATCAAATTGCTATATACTCTTTCAAGGTGTGAAAATATTTTTAAGAACTTCAAATGGGAACTTTATATTCTTTTCTCCAATGTATGTACATATAAATAAATACGTTAATATGACACCTAGGACTGAGGTGATCGTGCCCGACTAATGTCTAGGAAAAGAGTTAATATTGTATTTCCAACAATATAAAATTTTTTTTATCTCCGCTAGAGATAGACTCTGTGTCGATAGACGAATTTAAATTCTTATTCCAATGAATAAATACACACATACTGTTGTCAAGGGTCAGACAAATCAAAATCAAACTTAGACTTCAATAAATGTTTATGGATCCATACTAACAACATTAAGTTGTTGTTATGAAGGTACCACAAACACTCAGATGTTTGAGGTACATTCGTTGTTTCTAATTCCATAGCACAAGTGCTTTAGCTGCTTGCTTCGGGATAAAAGCAATGTATGTGATGTTTTATCTGTCTATGTATATATTTATTATAAACTAATGGGCGTAATGAGAACCGCCTCTTCGATTTTATTCGTTTAGAATACCTCTTTTTTTCAAAAACTTATGTACAATGTACATCGTTGGTTTGGACATAGACGGCGACGAGCTCACTACCTGTCACGTTATCCCAAAAATTACTCCGGTGGGAGGTGAGTCGAAAGGTCTCAATTGTCCAGATCACTGTCTACCCTGTATTGGGAATGGCGTGTAGATATTTATTTATAAATCAGTTCGTACCGATGTAAACTGCAATCCACCTCGCTGTGAAACTCCTGCAAATCATACACCGTCATGCTCGCCAGCTCGCTGGCTATGACGTCACACAATTGGGTCACAGAGTGGTTGCGTGTTCTAATTATGTATAATGTTCTAATAATGTTTGCATGTCTTTATTTTAAAAATATACAATGACGACCTGTGTGGACGAGTAGCATACACACAGGTCTATCTGGAGTCGTCAACTGAGGTCGCGGTTTCGATTCCCCGGACGGGTCAAATTAGTAAATACGTTACAATACGGTACGGGACAATGTAGCAATAGCTATACTTTGTATCGGTTCTGGGTGTTTGTGGATTGACCTCTGTTGATTCCGGGTTCGATTCCCGATTGGTCCATGTAGAAAACACTTTTACTAAGTTTTCTCGGGTCTGCATGTTTGTTGTATGTTAGTTGTTTCTGATTCCATAACACGCGTGCTTTAGCTTTAGAATGTACTTTAGCTTTTGCTTGTTAGCTAGTGCTTTAGCTACTTACTTTGGGATTGGAGTAATGTATGTATGTGATGTGGTCTATATGTATTTATTTATTGGTATCATAGAAATTAATTAATTCGACATTATTCTATATTAGACAGACTTCAAAGCAATCCGTAATTATTTTTCATCACCCATAGTAGCTATTCGTGAATATCTTGTGTGATAATTGCATTAAATTGCGCACGGGCGGGATTCAAACCCTGGACCTCTAGCTTATTGACACACCTCCGAACCACCGTGTCCTAGACGCATCAGTTAAGATTAAATCTCTTTTTCGTTCGACTTTGAAGGGCGATGGCGTCATCTGCTAGAAATTATTCCAACTTGTAACTACGCATCTAAATTCTAATAAATATGAAGGATATTTATTAGAAGTAAGATTTTTTTTTAAATATTAGTCGTCAAGAGACCTGAGTTTGATCTTCACGTACGATTTACCTATCAAGTTGTGGAAGGTTGGTCGAAAGGACTTATTTTCCTGGACGTATATCTACCCCAGTCTTGGGAATGGTGTGAAGACATTTTTGTAACAATTTCTCATTAATTAACACCAAGACCAGCAAGACTTAAATGTTTTAAAAATCAATAAATATTCATCATATAATTTGTATATTACCCCACGATCATGTAGGCTATTTGGTGATGACCTTGCTTTCAGTGGTAGGGGTTGTAGTCACGTTGTCCCATGTGAGCTTTTTACCAATTTCTCATTAATTAACACAAAGTCCAGCAAGACATACATGTTTTAAAAATCAATAAATATTCTTTTTTTTATATTACGATCCTATAGGCTAGTTGGTGGTACCTTACTTTCAATGGTAGGGGTTCCAATGACGGCGATAGGCTCGCCACCTATCACGTTGCCCATGTGAGCTTCGAAGAAAAGTAGGACGAAAGGTCTAATGAAGGATTAATGTCTAAACCACGTTATACCAAGTTGAAGATAAAACCAGGATAGACCTAATTGTCTAGACTAGACCTCTGTCTACCCTTGTAATGGGAATTGCGTGAAGATATTTATGTATTTTTATTTATCATAAATTTAAAACATCATGGCGCGTATTCTTAATCAGTCTTATTAACTTCCTTTCACTCGTAGTATATTTATATTTACAGTCTAGTTGCCCCCCGCGGCTTTGCCCGCAGTTTACCACTCAACGCGGAACCATAATTATGTTTCTAAAATAAAAGTAGCCTATGTTACTCCTTATAACATCAGCTAGCTGTCAATGAGTATCGCCAAAATTAATCCTGTCATTTCAGAGATTAGCCGGAACAAACAGACAGACAGGCAGACAAAACATGTAAAATGTAATTTTTGTGTATGTGCCGTATACATTCATATACATGTAGTAAAAAACGGTTATGACAATATTACAATCAGACACAATCAAATTTTATTATGTATAGATTTGTATAGATTATTTATGCAGCTGCTTTTACAGCGTCATAATATCGACTTTACGAGCTTTTAACTGTAAAGTTATTTATATAATTCATTTAAGTCACGATAGCCGAGTGTTTGGGTGGTCGGAATTTCGAGTCAAGAGATCCGAGTTCGATCCCTAGGTTTTTTTTTTATAGAATAGGGAGGCAAACGAGCAGGTGGCTCTCGTGATGGTAAGTGATTACCGCCGCCCATGAACAACCGCGAGTGCCACCCCCCCCCGCCTCGAAACTCGCAACCCATAAGGGGGGGCCTTTTACATCCCCCTGATATGGATGACCCAAACGTCACGTAACGCCCCCCCCACACATTTGGGGGGGGGGGGCTCCGGTTACCTGAACTCACCAGACGAAACGCAGAAGTTTGATAGAAAATGAAAATGAAAAAAAAAAAATGAAAAATGTCTTTATTTCTTTATCTTAACCATACAAATATAGGTTAGTGTTTGGCGACTCCCTTTAGGCATAACATTACCTGTAGTAGGAGACTCCGCTCTTCCATAAAATAAACATTATTATATGATTAAACAAAGAAAAACAAAATTTATTTCAAGGTTTAAGTACAACTTATAGTTAAATTTATCTTATATAATTAAATTTATATTATAATTAAAATTAGTCTTAAGTCTTATTTATTTTCTGTGTACTCATTCTTACGTATTAATTCTTGTGTCATGTGTGTGTGCGTGTGTGAGTGTGTGTATGTATGTTATACGCTTCTAGCCATTTATAAAGTTAATAATTAAAATATAATTACATCTTTACTATTTTTCCATTCAACTGTTGGACTTATTTCACAAAAACTCTCAAAAAGTCTTGCAAAGCTCCACCTTTTTACCTTGCCCTTGCCCTTGCCCAGAGGGAGAAAAAATTCATAGATTGAACACGTGATAAAATGTATTTGTAAATATTCACACAATAAATGTAAATGGCCACATAATTGACCATACAGTAAATGTTTTTTAGAATCTGTCTGTAGATAATCTAAAAAAAGTATAACTAGTACTAGTTATAGCTGAATTTATCAGTTACCATCTTGAACACTGAATTCACCTTCATATAAAAGAAAAGAATAAAATATAAAAGTTTGCAGATACTAAAATAGAGTGGTCCCAAATGAGTAATTTGACCTAAGATTTTTATTCTTAACAACTAGGAAGTTTCCATAAAAAATAATTAATAATTTTACACATTCTTTCCTTAACAAAACAAATTCATAATGTTTAATGTTTTCTTATAGGTTGTAAATTGAATTTCCTCTACAGTCAAATACCTGCTTCTTGTATGTTTTTATACTCATAGGAAATCAGGCGTCGAGTAATGATCAGATCTCAATTGGATTTATTATATCTTTGTGTACACGCTTCCCGGTGAATTATGACATTTAGATATGAAATTTCAGATAAAGGTAATTCGTAAATTCAATTGGCGCGGTGACTAAACAGACGCGATGTAAGTAAATAATGTCGTTTTCTTTGCATATCGCACAGTTTTTCATTTTAGCAATTATTCGTCCCTACGTCTTTATAATGTAATATTATATTCGTACTGTCTAAGGAAAAATATAGTTATTGCAGACATGCACATTATTGTGAAAGCACTACTTATAGTATTTCAAAGCTGTGGACCGACACGCTCAGTTAATTCATTACGAATAGTTCATTTAAAATAGATCTCTTAGTGGTAGAGTGTTAGATCTTACAGTGGTACAGCCATGCATCAGCTTTTGTTGTTGCATGAATGGGCTGGCTCGACCGGGAAGTACCACGACCTCACAGAATACCGGCGTGAAGTAGAAGTCTAACAAACTTCTGCGTTTCGTCTGGTGAGTGCAGGTAACCAGTGGCCCACACCTCCTCTAATTCTGGGGAGGGGCACTCTAAGGAGGCAACGCATCTGCTAAGCCTCTGGTATTGCGGGTGTTCATGGGCGGCGGTAATCACTTACCATCGCGTGAGCCACCTGCTCGTTTGCCTCCCTTTCTATAAAAAAAGATCTTTTCACCACATTCGCCATCGTCGTCATCATCATAACGGCTTTTAAAAGTATAGTGCAACATGAACCTCCTCCGAAATTTAGTCTGGTATATTTCGAAATGGTTTCTCGGTGTCATATAGGACATATAGGATTAGGATTGGGTGATTGGAATATAATTCAAGAGACCCAAGTTCGGTATAGGATTGTCTAGGTAGCAGGTTCGTACCAAAGGGTTTTACAGTAACTTACGTAACGTTCATATCGTTGGCTTAGACCTAAAAAAGACGGCGACAGGCTCTCCACCTGTCACGTTTTCCCAAAAAAATATCTTCGTTGAAAGGTGGGTCAAAATGAGTTAGTTATTGAGGCCTCTATCTACCCCTGTATTGGAAATAGCTTAAAGATATTTTTGATTAATGCTGCCAGTGTCTGTTGGCAACCATTGCCATTTTATAGGCTTTTCCTTAGTGGCATCTTACGATACCCATTTAATGTTCAATTAATTTACTAATTATTGGTAAATAATGGAAAACACGAGGTTCTGTAAATGATAACAGCCCCATCTGTTACATAGTAAAGCACTTAGTGGTGGCTGCAGATTGGGCATAGCCGCCTCAAAGCACCAATTACAACGGTGAGGCTGTACTTAGGTGGAGAGCCCTTAATTTGTACTTATCATTTACAAAAGTATTACTAATTAAGTGTACATTAAGGTATATATTTGAAAATTTGTCTAGATTACATTTTTTCATAAAGCATTTTTAATTCCTTCTATCTACAGTCATTTTCTAATGCCAGGGTAGCTAGAGATTCAGGCTATGTAGCCTTTACGATCGTTATTTCACCGGAGCACATTTGGAACAGCTTGACAACTGATGAACCTGTCATCTCCATCTTGTAAATTAGCTAATATTACAATATTAATAATTATACAATAATACATATATAAATATTTATACAAATATATGTATTTACATGACTCCAGTACAAGCTTTCATATTCTTAACACAAATGATTGCTCTAACAATTACATTCGTACCCTGCTCTACGCTTCGAAGGCACGGTCACTACGCTCTAGAAAGTCGTACCGTCTCATTTTTCTAAAATTTCTTTTAATAACTTGAAGTAAGCACCAATGCTTGTAACTGTTAACGGTTTACGAACGAATGTAAGGCTATGTAGTGAACAAGCGACCTATCGCAGTTCCCACTATAGAATCTTTGGCTGTTGGCAGAATTTCTAAACATTTACTATAAGCTCTCTTCAAGAGATGAGATCTATTCGTCGAATATGCGGCGCTTCCAAGGCCGACTGAAAACGAAGCGAAGAGAATCGCAATATGTCCGGTTTGAAAGATCATCTTTTCACTGTAATGAATAAAAGCGTGCTTAAATGTTTTGAGCATTGAGCGAATGAGTGACGACCGAATGGCGAGGAAAATATATAGCGCGAACTCTTGTCTCTAGATTCGAATTCGATCATCGAACCACTCGGCTATCATGACATTAATATGTAACTTTATTTGAACTTGTAATAATCCTTTTTGTACCAAAGTAGAATAAATCTACAAGTGTAATGTCTTTAAAGTCAGTACAAATTTCATTATCTGTACTATTTAACTTTGATTTCATTGTAGCTTATGAAAGCCCCTAGAGTTCTTAATGCCTTATTATGTCTAGAATTTCTTTTTAAAAGAAATCTAATTAAAATATTTACTGACACCACGTGACCGCCATGATAACCGAGTGATTTAGATTTCGAGTCAAAGACCCGAGTTCGGTCCCAGGTGGCAGGCATATCAATGGGTTTTTCAAAACCTATGTACGATTTATATCGTTGGCTTGGACATAAAAGACGGCGACAGGCTCTCCACCTGTCACGTTTTCCCAAAAAATATCTTCGGTGGAAGGTGGGTCAAAATTTTACAGTGTCTAGACTAGACCTCTGTCTACCTCTGTATTGGGAATTGCGTGGCTTCGCGGTACCACACCATAAAATAAAATGTGAGCCGTCATGGGACCTGGTAGATGTGAAATATCATTATTATTACAAGTAATATGCATAAAAGATAATATTACTACAGGAATGAAAAAATGAAGTACTAAGAAAATACTAATGAAAAAATGAAGTATTACGAATTTCTTACAGAAAATGGTAACTTTATTTAATAAGCATTTATTTACATTTGATATAAAAATTGATAT